>JAGDQP010010047.1:27697-57045 GCA_022664845.1 Lepisma saccharinum
ATATAACGTAAATTTGAGAAAAATGAAGGAACACTAAAGAAAATACTTACATTTTATAGTTTCGAATTAGATCACACACAATTTCACATATCTAAAAGGCACTACGATATTTCGTGCATACAGTTGCACGTTTTCAAGTTTAGAGGAAGAGAGCGAAGTGAACGTGTTCACAAAGTACAAAATTGAAGAGAATGGCAATGGCGACACGATGCATCAAAACTGGAGAATAACTGGCTGCTGTAGAGCGTAGATTTTCGGAACTTGGAATACTAATAACTGTATAGCGTGTAAGTACAGGATGGGATCGTGGATGGTAATGTGTTGAAAATGCAGAGGAAAAGGGAAGTTTAGAGTTACTGAAGGTTATATATTTTCGTGCTTAAACCATGAATAAAGGCATTATCACACAGACGGCGTGTTGAGGTGCTGATCGTAGGGGGTAAAATGTGGATTGTGGCAACCAGGAAAGATAGATCAAAATTGGTATTGTGGGACACGGTGTGCAAGGAAACTAGGATATCCGGTTTGTTGATAGTACAGAAGTGACGATGGTTATTAATACGAATGTTGAGAGCACAACTTGTTTCTTTCACACAAAAGGCATCAAAGAACTTGCAGGTTAGGATGTATATAACATTAGGAGTATGGCTTGTACCCTTGGGATTGATAGTGATTGTGGGAGAAGTGATGCAAATGGAGCAGACCTTACATCTGGGTCTCTTGCATGTATGGGCGCCGGTTTGGGGTGGTTTAAAGGAGTGATTCGTACGGACCAAGATATTTCTAAGATTAGGTGGATGTTGAAAAACTAATCTAGGTTTGGTGAGAAATATTGATCTTGTGTCTGGGTCAGATTGGAGGATGTGGAAATTAGAGTGTAGGATTTGTTTTACCTTAGTTAGTTTAGGATGGAACTGGGTAATTAGAGCCGGTGGGTTTGAATTTTGAGTGGGTTGAGTGTGTGAGGATGCACGGCGGATCTGTTTGGTTACAAGGTTAGAAGGGTAGCCTCGGTTGACTAGAGCCTCCTGGAGGCGTTGGTTGTAAGTTTCAGCAGCAGAGATGGTGAAATTAAGTCTTTATTCTCTGAGGGCAAAGGAGAAAGGAATCGCTTTCTTGGTGTCATAAGGATGGGAACTTGAGCAGTGTAAATACTGCATATGGTTGGTGGGTTTTATGTGAACGGAAGTGGTGAGAGTGTTGTTTTCTAAAGTGATGTCTGCGTCAACGAGTGTGACTCTTTTTTTTATTAGAAATGGATCAAGTGAACTGAACAACATGGAATTGGTTCAGTGTTCTAGGAATGTCTTTATTATATCATCCAAGAATCTTACCCAGAGTAGAGGGTCAAAGAATGAGTTTGCAGGTAATCATGCTCGAGCTTGCCCATAAACAGATTAGCATAAGAAGGTGCAATTCTCGTACCTCGGACCTGAAGGTAGTGTTTGTCGTCAAAGGTGAAGTTGTTACATGTGAGAACTTGGTTGGCCGGGTTAAGAAGGAAAACTCTGGTTGGGCTATGAGGTTTGGGTCTCTGATTAACGAAGAATTCCATAGGTGCTAGGCCATGGGCATGAGGAATGCATGAAATAGTAGTGACTTTTAGATATGTGAAACTGTGTGTTATCTAATAGAAAATTATAAGCTGTAAGTATTTTCCTTCATTTTTGGTCCCATTTGGGCCTTTCCATGTCCACCTCCTCTGGGGCGGTTTCTATATATATATATATATATATATATATATATATAAATCACAGCCATATTCAATAAACTAGTGGATGAGGCCTCTCCCCGAAGGGAGAAGTTGGTCTACTGTTCCCACGCTGACCAGACGGGTTGGGAGAGGAGAGCCGAAGCTTTCACTATAATCGCCACTGTCTTTTATTCACAGCAGCTCCCCAATTGTCCTCACGATGCTGGGTCAACACCGAAATTTTTGAGCCCCCACCGGGAATCGAACCCGGGACCGCTCGCACTGAAGTCGAGCGCGCTATCGACTGGGATACGCAGGACCTCATATATATATATATATATATGTATATATAAGATGGTAAACAAGGTAGAAAAAATGATACTTACATAGTGAAATCTTGAGATAGGAGCACACGAACTTCACAAACACTATAGAAAATTAATGCGTTTCGCAATTGCGTTTTCAACTGGTAGGAAGAAAAATGGACAGAGCGGACAGATGCGGAAGTTGTGTTAAGGAAACGCCATATATATAATAAATCACAGCCATATTCAATCCACCATTGGATGAGGACTCTCCTCGGAGGAATGAGATTGGTCTACTGCTCCCACGCTGACCAGACAGGTTGGGAGAGGAGAGCCTAAGCTCTCACTGTAATCGCCACTATCTTTAATTCATAGCAACTCCACAATTGCATCACGATTCTAGGTGGATACCGTTTCAGACCCACGCGTCTTGTAAAAAATCCTTGGTAGCACCGAGAATCGAATCCGGGACCCCTAGTCAGACACGCTAACGACTATATATATAAATTTATGTCTCCAGTTACACATCCCTAATGATCTCTGAAGTTCCTTCTTGCTCTTAGGTGTTTGATAATTAATTACAGCATCATTTGTTTCTTTCAATTGGTGAATACTATCCCCAGATCTAATATGTCCTAGAAACGTTATTTCGTGTAAAGTAAAGTTGAACCTTTTCAATTTGATAGTTAGCCCATTTCTCTTAAGTGTTTTCAGAATAAATTCTATTTTCTCTAAATGCTCGTTAAAATTACGATTAAAGCAACAAATATCATCAACATTAATCTTAAACCATGTACCAGTTTGTATACCAAACATCGAGTTCACCATCGCTATAGAAACCGACACAGCACTCACCATACCATATGGAAGACTTACAAATTGATATTGATTTCCTAATCGAAATGCTGTCTATGGTTTGCTTCTTTCAGATAATAATACTTGGAAGTATGCTAATGATAAATCAAACTTGAAAAAAAAAATACCTTGCCCCAGAATAACTTATTAACAAGTTATTAATACTTTCAACTTAATTTTGTGGTACCTCTATATACTTGTTTAGATTACATGCCCAGAGCTGGTCTTACTCCTCCATCAGGTTTATCCACCACATGTAATACATTACAATGGGGACTGTTCGATCTTTCAATAGCATTCCATTTTTCCCAATTTTTTATTTATTTATTCACCGTTTCTCTTTTAATGTGTGATATAGGGTATTGCTTATTGTTTATAATAACTTCTTTATTCTATTTTCTGTCATAAATATAAGAGCTTTGACATCCTGGTCTATCATTAAACTCTAATTTATATTTAGACGACACCTTAAAAAGTTTCTCCTTTTCCTCCCTATTTAATTACTGAATGCTATCAACTTTGGTCCTAATTTGAACTTCAGTGGCCTCAGTTTCTTTAAAATCATTATGAAGATTCACTTTACCTTCAGAATCACAAGTTTAGGCCATTCCAACATTTCCATTTTATAATTAGCAGTTGACAGTCTGGCCTTTTCCTTTACCTGCTTAATCAGTTTAAATTATCTCTCATTATACCTGTATAATCTCCCACGTTTTCACACTGATCTACTTTATCATCATCTTCTTTCAATATACCAGTAACTACAGTAACATGTTGACTATCATTTATATCTTTTGACTGAATTTTATTCTCTTTCACTTCCTCCTCTCTTTTGTTTCCTTCGTAATATAAAATTATTTACTTCTGTTCCATTGTCTAGTCTTGTATGACTTCATAAATCTGGATTTAAAATAACCTTTGCCTCTAGTCAGGTCATTATATCTAGTAATAAATTTCAGAAATTCATCCATATATTTATAATTAGCTACCAGTAAGCACTGCTTCATTTGGTATGGTAACATGGATGTAATCTGACTTATAAGTTCTTGATCAGACATGAGCACATTATACGATACCAACTCTAACACTTTATTCTCATAATTATTTTCATACCTCCAATTTATTCTCTTAGCTGTTATTTCTGCTTTTCTTTCTTCTATCTTATCTTTATTGTTATAGAATTTTAAACAACTTATATAAAACTGTTGAAAAGTATGAAAACTATCTCTGGCATACACAAATCGATGTTGAGCCTTCTCCAACATAGCTAACTTTAAGATATTACAAATCTTGTCTTCTATCAAATTAAAGCACCCAAAAAATAATGTCAAGTTTTCTAAAAATCTAATGGGACTCTACTTGATCATTACCATCCCGTTTGGGTATTTCATTTAAATTTTTAGGCCTTATATTCCTCTTAAATTTATTCTGATACAATATGCTAACCATTATTTCAGCCATGTATCCATGGGTTGTGTTTGGGGGGGGGGGGGGCGAAGGAGACAGTCCCTCCAACTTTTTTCGGACATTCGACTGGTGAATGAATATAAAATACAGAAAAGAGGAGAATTGCTACCTCATTTTCGACTTATTTGTTACCCACAGACAATACTATCAAAAAATGTCATTTGTTATGACTTTGTGTTAGTAGCGTGCCTTATTTTCTTGATTATTATAAGATGTTACAAATTTAATCGTTTCACGCTTGGTCAGTTCCAACATTCTATCAATTGAGAACTATCGCTGATGAAAACCTTAGTCAGGATGACCGGCAGCTCGGAGCGATCCAAGAACCTCCAAAATCAGAAGCCAGTGCTCTGACTGGTCATTTGCTGTAATTTGATGTCCGTTATTTCTTCTGTTCATTGTATTCTCTGTATGTCTCTATCATTTATCATTCTTCAGTACACGATTGAAATTTTATAAAAAAAAATCAAGTTTGAAATCGATGAAGTACATGGTATTACACGCAGAGGACCAGTATAATAAATTTAACTAACCTAAATAACTTCCGTCAGAAATACTAACAAGTAAGGGACCATACGGTTGTCGCGCAAATCCGATGCAAACATACGGCATCTTATTGAGCATGAAAAAATATGGATATCACTAAAATTTAAGCTGCTAAGGAACATAGGGAAGAGGAAACATTGAATGGCGGCAAAATTAGAGAAAGGCAGGAATGACGGTGAAAGTGAATATCTTGCAAAGATTAAAAAAGATAACCAAAAGAAACAAACCAACCATAAGAAGGGCATCAAGGACTAGGAAAGACCATAAACAGGGTTGGCATCTGGTACGCAGTGTTGTCAGCTCTGCAGAAAGTTGAAATATCGGATATAGCACAAGATAGCAATTCAGGTACAAGAAAAAGGAATAAGTAACACAAAAGACAATAGGGAAGACTGTGAACACATGCGTGAAAAGGGTGAAGGATAGTCGTGCCTGAATAACGCACATGAAGGAAGACGAAGGTCGTTCCTGATTGCCGCAGTCCCACCAGGCGAATGCCGGGATGGTACCGTTGCGCAGGCGAGAACCGCTTCCTTCTGCTGTCCTAGCCTCACCTGAAGGGCCGTATGTGGCCTGGGAATTGGAGACTCAAACTCTACAGTGTCCTTTCCTGGAACAAGAAACAAAACGACTGGAAGAAAAGACCTTCGTAGTTGCTGTTGCAATACAAAAAAGACCAGGTGACGTGGTACTACAAATTAGTTGAGGTGCGTATAATGTGCCAAGATATGGGCCACAGGCAACGCAAGTAGAAAGAGCGTACACACGTAGAAAGTGCGCAGAGAGTGTGGGACATAATGGCGCGAGACGGAACCAGTGCTTGTGGTGGTAGGAGTAAGTGCGAGAGAATGCTGGTGTTTCTGTGTGTCAGCATTCGATCACGGAGTTCAGGTAAAGTCATTGGACACAGAGGACGGTGGTACTGTGGAGGCTGCTATGTAAACAAGTTACTGGTAGTTGTGTTAGTGGTATATTAATTAGCAAACATACGACACAACCTGCTATGGTTCACACTTGGAATAGGAGAAGGGAAGGATTTCAATGTAGGTAGAGCATGGATATTGTGAGAAGTGAGGGTGAGATAGTAAGTGGTTCTGTGTATTGTGTAGGGGACGAGAGTGCGATTTCTTCAGCACATCATATGTGTACAGAATGCGACAAGCTGTGGTTGTTAGGTTATTAGCGAATGTGTTCAGTATCTCCGAGGAAACTCCAACGCGGGAGGAACGTCTCGTTGCAGAACAGATTAAAACGCAGCTGTGTAACGAAGAAGTTGTTGTGGATAAGTTTAACACACTAATGATAGACGACGATGGCACAGATGATGACACTGACTGTGATTTCGGTGATGATACAGCGTTAGCAGGAGGAACGACGCTGCTGCCAGAACGAAGTCCACCAGTCATTGAGCACCACGACAGCAGAAGTGCGTCATCTTCTGCTCCATCACCACCAAAGAATCTGTTCACAAAATTCCCGGACAGTTACTTGGCCGATGCATACAAGATCTGGACCAAGCAGCCCAGAGAGGCGGAGCCTCCCCAGCTGTGTCCTCGTGGATTAGCGATTGACATGTCACCGCGTCTGAAAATCACATCCGTTATGGCACAAAAACGCAAAATAAAAAATAAGAGTCTTGCAAAATTTTGAAAAGACACTCAATACGCCTTGCAGACGCCGGTATTCCTTACAAAAATGCCTTGATAATGCTGTACGTAAGCATTTCATCGCAATGAGACGCGCAATGCAATTATTCACGACCGCACAATACGCATCTGGTCCATAAATATTAAGAAAGAAACTGATTCACACAACACCTTATCACTCACAGCGTTCAGATCATGGATCACGCACTTCAAACGAAAACACAAAATAGTTTCGCGCAAGATTACACATAAAGTTAGTACGCGAGTCGAGTTGATGCCGATGCTGTTTAAACAACCGCCGCCGACTTTGTTGATGAGATCAAGTCTTTCATTGCAGAGCACGAGTTGACTGCAAAGCAGGTCCTTAATACAGATCAGTCCAGACTTGATAAAAAAGTTCAATTCTTTCAGAGCTCTTGCCATGCAAAGCAGCAACCCAATCTTTGGTACCATGGGTTCAATCGCCGCATTCATATATGATTATGCCGGTGGTTGGAATGGATGGCACACTGCTTCCACACATGTATGTTTTTGTTGCGAATCCCAGTGGTCACTTTCCAGCGAGCATGGCCGCTGAATTCCCTAATGTGAAAGCATGTGCAACTAGATCATCACATATGACAAAAAGCGATTTGCAGATCTTCCTTGAGCAAGTTTTGTGTCCGATCTGCAGGGTAAGGATCGTGTTTTGCTTTTGTTCGATTCCTGGGCTGCAAACAAGGGTGATGATCTTTACAACAGGACAGTTCGTGCCATTGTTGAGTTCTATAAGAAGCTGATTCCTGCGAAGTGTACAGTTCTTGTACAACCTGATAATATGTTCTTCTTTCGTCAATTCAAAAACGTGGTGAAGTTCATCACAGATACATTGGTGTTCTTATCCAACATTAAAGTGCTACTCCAGTGAACATCCCGGATAATTTCAAACACCTTCAATATTGCTTCGAAACAGGACTTACAGAGGAATGCTGCAGGAACAAGTGTGACCAGCTTTCTTTCATCCGCTGTGCTCACTGCGAGAAATGTTTGTGTGTTGACCACACATTCATTCGTGACCTTCACGTCAACTGCAGCTAAACTACAACAAATGAGTATTGTTTTCTATTTACTCTCTCTCTTTTTATTCACGCGTGTCCGATATTAAGGCACGACTATCGTTCACCCTTTTCACGCATTTGTCCACAGTCTTTTCTATTGTCTTTTGTGTTACTTATTCCTTTTTCTTGTACCTGAATTGCTATCTTGTGTTATATTCGATATGATCTCAACTTTCTGCAGAGCTGGCAACACTGCGTTCCAGATGCCAATCCTGTTTATGGTCTTTCCTAGTCCTTGGTACCCTTCTTATGATTGGTACGTTCCTTTTGGTTGTCTTTCTTTCCCTCTTTGCAAGATATTTACTTTCACCGTCATTTCTGCTTTTCTCTAATTTTGCCGCCATTCAATGTTTCCTCTTCTCTATGTTCCTTAGCAGCTTAAATTTGAGTGATCTCCATATATTTTCATACTCAATAAGATGACGTATGTTTGCATCGGATTTGCGCCACAACCATATGGTACTTTATTTGTAAGTTTTTCGTAGCTCCACTGGTAGGGGGTTAAAAAGTGTTCCGTATTATAAGTAATTTGCCGTATTTTATGGTAGGAAATGCTGTCCCGTTTTAACAGCATACGGGACGGATTTTTTCTACTTAAACATTTTGCTTCTGTAGTGATTACAACTAAGCATTTACTGATTCTGCACTTTACTCACTTCTGTGAAATTTCACTTGCTTAGCTGGTTGTGTTATATGTTTCCATCAGCTCCATTAAAACCATTCTATGACTTCAGTGACGTTAATATTTTTAAGAAAGGAGCTTTACATTAAAAAAATAATACTAAATTTTCTCGTTTTAAAAAAATGATTAATGTTTTGAAATTTTAGGAGATATGTTCAGCTTTTAATTTGGATGATTTTATTAAAAAATGTCTTCCCATAATAGTGAATTATGTGATGCTGAATACAGTAACCAAAACTATGATGTGAACTCAAACCGGCTGAATTTTCTCTCTGAAGTTAATTTAGATGCTGTTCCAAATATTATGATGTTGAGATCTTAAGTTCTGAGCATTCCTGCTTCAAAAGCATTTGTTGAGACAATTTTGTCAGTTCTTACAGAAATGGAGAGATGATAGGAGGAAATGTTCAGTAACTCTGACAAAATCATAAATTCAAGTTTCACTTAAATTTGATCATAGTTCTCAGGATTCATGATTTGATTAAGGGAGATGCAGAATTACTGGCAGGTGCTAAAAGTGAAGTTAAATATTACGGGTTTTAATAAAAAATAATACATAAATAAATAAAGTATGTAGATATTTTCTAGTTTGTTAATTATTAAAATATATATGCTTACAATTCAACAATACATTCTAAAGTGTTTCTTTGAATTAAATCAAAGGAATTTGAATTTGAATTGTATTTATGGCCTTTAGGTATCAAGTGCTCAGGTCGGGATAGGGAAGAGAAAATGTCAACCAGGGCCTATGTTGAAGGTACCATCCCGGTATTTGCTTAGTGTGACTGAGGAAAAATCCTGGAAAAAACTCAGTCAGGATGCTCGGCCGCTGGGAATGAACCCACGACCTCCCGAATGCTACGCCAACGGTCTAAAACTGAGCTATGGTGGCTCCGTTAAATCAATGGAATTGAATTGAATTGAATTTACTACAAACCCTTTAGGCAACTATGGTTCAAGCCGCCGGGTGGATGATGGGATGAATTGGTGGAATGAAGAAAGTGGGAGGAAACGGGAGCACCCCGAGAAAACCCACACATACAGTATTTGTCCACCAGAAAGCCCACATGGCATGGGCAGGCACCGATCCGACGACCCCTAGAACCAGAGGTGAGTGCTCTACCAACTGAGGCACCGTGTAAATCAAAGGAAGTGTCGTGTCCTGTCCGGTAATAACATTATAGAACCTTGGCAACCTTATCCACAGGTTTTAAAAAAGTTAATGAAATGTGAAATATGGGTTTTCAATTGTAAATTATTTTGTTTGTTTGTCTATGTACAAAAAAATATGTGAAAATTAAGGAATGTATGTTAATTGTGTTAATATATCGATATTTGCATCTTATAACCCTCGACACTTGCTGACTGTGCAGTTTTGTATTCAACTGTTTTCTGAATCTCATTCATTAATGTGAATACAAAATTGCATTCACTGAACTATTCACAGAATTGCACTATTCACAGAACAGGTGAATACAAAATTGCAAAGTCCGCAAGTGTCGAGGGTTGTAAAATGTAAATATATAGATATTAACACAATTAACGTAAATTCCTTTATTTTCACACATTTTCTTGTACATAGACATGTAAACAACATAATTTACAATTGAAAACACATATTTCACATTCCAGTAACTTTTGTGAAAGTCTGATGACGCTTCCTGTGAGGTTGTGAAAAGCTTAGTACATTTGAAGACCTGAATTGCAAAACATTTCTAGTCCACCGGAGTATTTTTTTTTCAGTAGGAACAGTCCAAGGTCTTGGTATGATATTCTATTTTGTTCTTGCTGAAATTATTTTGTATTAAAACAAGACTTTTGAGTTGGGATTAGGATGTAATATTTATGAAACTGGAGCATATATACCGACGAACTGAAAAATGCAAATACGAAAAAAGTGGACTTGGGAAGTTTTGCAATACAAGTCTTCATTTGACTACTTCATTTTTGAGAGTAGTGTTTAGAGTTTGACATCGATTACCTCGAGAATGTTTCGAGATGTCGAGATGTGAATCTCTCTTTACTTGCCGCCAGGTTCTAATAAATAAAGGAGTTCCAATATTCTAGTGTTCGTTTGCAGTAACACAAAGTAATGAACATATAATTTATTATAAATGGTGTCAAGAATATCCTGCTATTTATGTAATCGAACTTTTGAAAAGTCGTCTTAGACGTTCATCAAACACACTTTATACTGATAAAAATATTCAATGGCTAATTTGCCCTTCACTTCTACCCGGCAATCACCACCTCTGATGGTATCCATCCAATTTTCTTTTAACTCTCGTTCTTTCTCCCATCTTTGTCCGTTTGAATTTCATATATTATCTCTTGCACCGATCTTACGTAATCTACTCTCTAGCTGGTAAATCTTATTTGTCAATAATTTCATTTGTTCCACTAACCCTATCCATTTTCTTTTTTTTATTGTCATATAGTTATTATATTGTCTTTCCAACATCACATCAGAGTCATTCCATGTGAAATCGACCAGCACGAGTTCCTCGACCATTTTGGATCTTTTTCATGTTTACACCATAAATAGCCCTGATAGGACGCAGCACAAAACAATTTTTATTTAATTTTTATCAGTATCCATTTTAAATCTAGGCTCACTTTTCTTCACTGCGCAAGGCACAAATAGGGGTTTGCAAGGATTCAGAAAAAAAAAAATCACTGTTCTCTTCTCATTAAAGATAGAAAGTTCTGGTTTTGACTGGTTGGAAGAAGATATTTTAGGCTTTAAAAAATGCATAAAAGGTTTGAAAAAATATTTTTGAAATCTTTACTTAAGAAGGGGCTCATAATTAGACCTTACTCATGAGCCAAATCATAGTTTTTATGGACTATTTAAGGTGACTTGGGGTTGAAACCACATGTTGTAATTGTTTTGTGTAAGAATTATGCTTAGTACAATTTCCAGAGATGTAAGAAGAAAGTTGGGATTTGGCGCCTTTCCTAGCATTTTTGGCCTCAAAGTAGAGAGAAAACGAAATTTCGGGAATTTCAAAGTCAAATTTTCGAAAAGGGGTACCAGATTGAAAATCTGCCGAACAATCCATCTACTAATACTGTAAAAAACCAGTAAGTTTCATTTTCGGTTTCGAAGTGGTATAGAAGTTATTGGGTCTCAAAGCATGAGCAAAAGTAGTAACAGAGAGGCAATCGGAAATACGCCATAAATGACCTAAATTTAAGTTTTCTATGCTTATTTATTTTATTTTATTTTATTAGTCGCTTATCAATGCTGAATTTGCACCGATAAACACCAAAGTGAGGGTGAGAGAACTTAAAATACATATTTGGGTCCTATGTGCCTTAAGTTACTCATGTCCCCTCAGTTTTTTAGTTACTTCTAAGACTAATTACAGTCGCGACGTCTGGAGAGGAAGCCTGCCCCCGTTTGGTGTTCATCGGTCCAAATTTAGCATTGATATGCGACTTGTAAAATAAAATAAAACAAATAAACATAAAAAACTTAAATTTAGGTAATTTATGGCGTATTTCCGATTTCCTATTTGTTACTACTTTTGCCTATGTTTGAGAGCCTATAACTTCTATACCATTTCGAACCCCAAAATGAAACTTGCAGGTTTTATACAATATTAGTAAATGGATTGTTGGACAAAAACAATAATTTTCTGTCTGGTCCCCGTTTTCGAAAATTCGACCTTGAAATTCCCGAAATTTCAATTGTTCTCAAATTTGAGGCCAAAAAAAAATGCTAGAAAAGGCGCCAAATTCTAACTTCCTTCGTACATCCCTGGAAACTGTACTAGGCATAGTTCTTACACAAAAAATTACAACTTGTGGTTTCAGCTACAAGTCATCTTAAATAGTCCATAAGAACTATGATTTGTCTCATGAATAAGGTCGAATTATGAGTCCAGATTTCAAAAATATTTTTCAAACTTTTTATGCATTTTTTAAAAGCCGAAAATATTTTATTTCAACCATTGAAAACCAGAACTTTCTATGAGAAGAGAGCAGTGACTTTTTTCTGAACCCTTACAAACCCATATTTTTGCCTGCCGCAGTGAAGAAAAGTCAGCTTAGACTCAAAATGGCTGCTGATAAAAAATTAAGTAAAAATTGTTCTGTGCTGCTTACTAACAGGGCTATCTATGGGGCGAATATGAAAATATCCAAATTGGTCGAGCAACTCGTGCTGGTTGATTTCACATGGAATGACCCTTACGTTAGTTAAGAATTCTCCCCCATCTGAAACGGTATCTTTACTATTGTCCATATTCCTACTCATAGGCATTTCTATAGACAGAGTATCACTTAAAGCAAAGCCAATAAAGCATAAGAGCAATTAATGATAATAGGTTTATTAGCGGACTGCTATCCGAAGAAGAGACATATCAAGCAAGAGAGCTCGATGTGGTTCGGGCCGAAGCCCAGGAAGATCTGATACAGATCTGCTCTGGACCTGCTTATATACAAATGCTCTATCACGTATTCTTACACCGACAAAATATAGTTTCGAGCTAGAGTCGTGCGCGCAGGCACAATTTGATGATTTTAGTAATTATTTTACATAGCATTTGTTATTTAATAACTTCTTTATCTTTACATATGAAAATAATTCCTTGTCTATTGTTATTTTCACTTGTATTTATCCGCGTAAGAAATTCAAATGTTGTTCACATACACACACATGTATTACGATTTCACTGTATCCAAATTCTACCTTTTGGGCTATAGACACAAAAGAATTTAATCGTTTCAAGGTTCGTACTATATTTTCAAAGAAGCTATTATGTAACCTTTTGCACAGAATATTCTCTCTGATAGTTTTAAAAGACAAAATCTACACAAACGAATTCAGGATCGGTGCATACGATAGCGAACAAACAAAAGTGCCTTAATTACATTGAACAAATGTGAGTAACGTCACACCATTTAGACTAATAAATACGGTCCTTCTTTTCAATCCCACACATCACTAATTATATTGAAAAGTATAAAGTATTACCTATATAAATATGTGAAAAGTTTCGTAAAATAAATTTTTAGATGAATCAAAAGGATTTGGCAGTCTTGATTTGATTTTTCAACGAATAAGACAACAAGCTATAATGATTATTTAGCACGACTTATGGTTTTATAGTTCTTCTAAGTTCATTATATGGTTGTTTCTATATATTAGTCATTTGTGGAGGTTTCTTGTCTCTTTTTTACCATTTGTATAATTTTACCTTTACACATTTTAATTTCTATGAACTGTATATTCATCGATGGTTGAAGCCTGTCACATGTCGGAGAGGGTAATGTTACTCGGCGAGCATTCCTTCAGAGTCGGGGATGGTGAAGGCCAGGGCATATATTGTACGGGCAGAATACTGTTCTTACATTCTTCTGGTGAGACTGAAGGATACTCCGGAAAAATCTCAGACATGGTGATTGACGTGAAAAGGATTCGAATCTTCACTTTCATCTTCTGCAGTTTGCCCATACTTGATGATTGACTAATGTTATTCTTCGTGGAGGTACACCATGGAAAATGTCTAGGGATAAATTTCGTAAGGTCAAAATCAAGGGGGCAATGCAGAACTAGGCTTTTATATAGATTTCAAATGAACAAATTGTGTGTTTTGCTTGTCATGATTTTATTGCTTTAGTGATGTCAAAATGTGCAACTTCTTGGTCTTTTAAATTTATCAATTGGACGTGACTATATTAAAACCTGAAGACTTGAAATGGATAATTATGGAAGTGGCAAAATGGAAATTTGGACTTTGCAGGTCACTCCGCCCGGCACATTCATCGCTATGACATATTCCGTCGCAATTTTGTACTATTTACAATGGTCTATGCACTTCTAGCGAGTCCCAGGTTATTTAGGCTTTGGCTCTTCGAAAATTTTAACATCGAAAACACGATTTGTCGTATTTTTTACACTTACATCGTATTTCATTTCCAGTCTGGAATTAAATTCACGGAATGTGATAAAAGAAAATTATGTTCCTTTGTCAATATTTGACATTGTAAATTCCTCGTTTTATTAGTTTGTATATTTCGTGATGATCTTTTTTGTTAGTAATATTCTTTTCCCTCTTTTATAGATTATCGGACTTGTGAACACAATACTGTGTGTGTTAAGTACGTTGTTTGCATACAGATCTCATAAAAGGGGCTAAATGATTGAAAACGCCTCCACTTTACTTTGTGTAATCATTAAATGCAGCTTTGTTCCCATCAATATTCAATAAAATTATATTCAAGAGCTGTATTGTAATGACAAGTCATCCACTTCCGTTGTTTTATAACTTACTTCAATAATATAAGCAAAACAATCTCTCCGGTATTTTATAATTGCATTTTAGGAAATTACAGCCTAGATTTTATAAAATTGCATTTTTATATACATTTCATGAATTAGTTGTTGTGCTTCTGGAAAAACTACATTACATTATATAACAATCACCAATCGAAAAATGGACTATAACGTCCGGTATCCTGTTGCAAAGCTGTGTAATAGAGGAATCCACAGTTTCTCTAAATTTGTTTGTGACTTCCGGGTTACTGTCAGTTATTAATTTTAAAACCTTATCCATTATTTCAAAATATGAAAATCTCATGTGATCTTACGCTCTCTTAAAACATGGATTACATAACACATAGTAATAATATTGAAATTTCAATTGTATGAATAAGATTTTGAAAATGTTTATTAATTTATTAATGTATAATTTAATTTACTCATTTATGTTTAATTAATTAATTAATTTTTATTTAATATTATATTTATTTATTTTTGTGTTAAAAATTTATTAATTTCAAGATGGAGAGAAATAACATTAAAATTACTAGGTAAGGTACGTCTATTTTTTTTTTGCTAAAAGGCCTATAATTGATAGGAATGAAGTATTTTATAAATTAACAGACAAAATTGGGAAATTCTTATCCAGTTGAAGAGTTCAGAAATAATTCATTTAAAATACAATATCTGTTTAATTTATGTATCCATAAATGTACCCACAAAATCTTCTGTTTATTCTTAAATGTATTTTTATTTATTGTGAAAAATTTTAAATTTGTATGTATTCAATAGTTTAGATGCCTGTGATGTAAAAGCGAAGTTGGTGTGCAATGAAGAATGGTTAAAAATATTAAATATTTCATAAATAAATAAACTATTGTTAGCAATTATCGTAGGAAATGTAGGATATTACGTTATATTTTATAAGGAGCTTTCGATACTGTCTAAATGATAGTGATAGAAATATTTATATCAATCACGATCTTTGGAGCAAAAATATTTATTTATTTACCACGTAAGAATAAATTATTTCACTATCAAGCAATACTTTTTAAGTTGACATCCACAATGTTTATATTTTATACTAAGAGAGGCATCAACAAGTAAATTTAAAATAAAAAAAGTGATGGAGTGGAATAAAATAAAAATGAAAGAATTAATGTTGGAATTTAAAATTGATTTTTGTTTAAATTGGACGTACCCAACACAAGGTTAGACAATCTACCTACTTGAGAATAACAACAGCTCTGACTTCTGTCGATGCGATATCCCAAATATTTTTGTGTTATTTTAAAATAAATTGTTTGTGAATATTAACATACTTTTTCTTATAAATTTTATTAATAGTGAATACATTTTTTAACAAAATAATAACTCTATGCTTGATACATAAAATATGCCACATTAGAACACGCACATACTGATTTTTGCTTTTGAAGTATAGGTCTTAAGCTTTATTATTATTATTATTTTTTTTCAAAAATGTTTGTTAGGAGAGTTTATAACAATAAAACAAAATCTAAAAAAAGGAAAAAAAAAAGTTGCAGAATTTCCAGTAAGTTGAGAAATTAGTATTGCATTCTTTTACCTCAGAATCGATACAAATAAAATGTTTCTGAGATAATTCGAAAGTCTAGGTAAGTAGACTCTTAATTTCATTAAAGTAATAATTCATAAATATATTTCTAAATCTCCGGAACATATATTTTTATAAAACCTATCTTGGAAAGTTCATGGAAGAGAGACAGAGAGAGAGACAGAGAGGGAGGGAGGGATGGAGAGAGAGAGAGTAATTTCAGTCTTTCACTTGCTCCGATCGAACATCATCAGGTGATGAAATGTACAAATGATGCATCAGGTGCATGCATCACTTGCATAAATGCATCAGATTATAAATTACACCTTTTACTACTGTTATTGACCACAAAAGACAATGATAAATCAAAAACCATCTGCATTGAGCTACACCGGATGTTTGACCACTTAGTGTTGAATAAGACTAGAGTTAAAAAGAGGAAAAAATTACAGGATCTACTTAAGAGTATGTTCCGTTTTTTTCCTGTTTATTGATTTTAATACACAAAATAGACTCTCCTTGTGAAGAATCCCAAGTGGGTTGAGTGAATACAGTTCAAATATGTTCAGCATGCTTGAGAATGATGATTCGTATTCTTCCCAGAGGCATGTTTATAACCCAAAGGTCCCTGGTAAAGATAAACCAATGGTTGTCCATAATACGAACACCACGTGTCAGCATCTAGAATTTATATATATATATATATATATATATATATATATATATATGAGCTCCTGCGTAGCCTAGTCGGTAGCGCGCTCAACTTCAGTACGAGCGGTCCCGGGTTCGATTCCCGGTGGGGGCTAAAAAATTTCGGTGTTGACCCAGCATCGTGAGGACAATTGGATAGCTACTGTGAATAAAAGACAGTGGCGATCACAGTGAGAGCTTCGGCTCTCCTCTCCCAACCCGTCTGGTCAGCGTGGGAGCAGTAGACCAACACGGGGAGAGGCCTCATCCACTAGTGGATTGAATTTGGCTGTGATTTATTTATTATATATATATATTAAATCAAAAGGTTCTACGTGAACGTTTTGATAGAAACCGTATTAGCAGTCTTTTACTTGATACAAAAAGCTTCATCAGGTGAGTTAAACGAGTTAAGGAGGAGCTGGGGCTCGGTTTCCGCTAAAATGTTCTTCGTCACACAAAAATATACACTTATGTGTATAAATCGGAGTAAAATAATATATTGAGATCTGTGGTCCAACCTACAGGTGGTGGCTGGCGACGCCCCTATTGCCTTCCATCGGATGAACATGACGTTCTAAGTACAGAACCTAACAGTTTAAAGAGGATACCTAACCACTTCCTTCAATGCGCCTCCTAGCAGGATTGAATCCGAGACCACTTGATTATAAAGCGACGAACAAAGCCACTTATCCACCAGAAATGTTTACACCATGCCTAATAACATTAAAAGTTCTATTCTGGAAACTTATGTTGTAGCAACATAAACTATTAGTCAATTAGGAAAGAATTTGTGAGAGGATAAAAAATGGTTGACATATTATATGACGTCCATAAAGATAATTAATAATCATAATGAACTTTAATTGAACTTAAGGAAGATTTTTGGCCTTATAAAAATTCACTTTGACACAAAAGCCTAGTCATTTATTTTCGTTATAAACAATATTTTTTGCACAGAAAGAAAATCATATATTCTAAATTAAATGAGATCACATTTTCATACGAAACGTTATAAACATTTATATAATATTTATTAATTATTTTCTAAACTTTAAGTTTAATGAAACGAAATATGTATTGTGTGAGGTTATCATTGTAGTGTTTTGTAAGTGAGTCTAGGAGCTTCCTTGTATTTCGTAGTTTATTAGTACATTTTGTTAACCTATTCTAGAATATATATGGATGTTTCACTAAAGTACTACTAAGTTTTGGATACATTGAAATTAACAATTGTAATTTCCACACAGTATAATATCCAAATATGTGTCGTGTTTCATGTTGGTGTTAACTATTATTTGTCCTTTGAAATATTGAAAATATAACAAGAAAACTACGGCGTCATTTTCGTTGTTCATACCGAACAGAAACCCCTGTGACAGAAGACTGAATTTAACTGATAAGTTCCGAGAGAAACGTAAGTGACCGAAAAGAAACTGTTTAAATGTTTAAAGGTCACGAAATTACAGTATTTCAATAGTAATTGGTTTATTTTCACAAAATAATCGACGGAAAATGTTTGCAAGAAATAAAAAGAATAAGTAAAGTGTAAAACATGTAAGAATAAGTAGTGATGTAATGGAAGAGTATTCATGTGTATGCCCCATCTAAAATCGTGTGTGTACATACCTCGTTCTGAAAAATACGTGAGTATATATATATGGAATGTACATTGTGCAATATAACAGGAAAGCATATACGCAAGAAAGATTTCATCATTACAACCTATGAAAGAAAGATTGGAAAATAATATTTATAGTTTCGTCTTTTAAGGTTGAGTTGAAAAGAATGAAAACTAATTTCTTTTAAAGAAATGAGAAGTGATAAAAAATAAATACATTTTTTACTACTTCATATCCTTTTCTCATTGATATTCTGAAAGATGCAACTCGTATTTCAAATCATATCACAAGTTGTAACTAGATGATAACCAAAATCAGGATTTCTAAATAAAATCTATGATTAAATTTACCATTATCTTAATAAAAATGAAACTTAATTGTGTATTTGGATACTATCATTCCAGGTTCTTCAATTCTCTTGTAAGCACAACATGAGGGCAAATTGTAGTTGGTATCTGTTGTAGTAAGTTTTGAACAATAATTAACGAAAGAACCACAAGTTCTCTTGGGAATTAGTTTCAAGTTCGTTACCTTATTTAAATATTTTCCTCCAAATTCTTACTAATAGATAAATGTTTCTTGATGTAGTATTACTGAACATAGTTGTGTGAAATTTTAGGATGAAAACTATAAACAATTTGTTGTTAACCTTGAATTAGGCATTTAAACTATTAATATTTTATGTTTCATGCCAGTTTCAAAACACTATCTAAAGGAAATACACCATTTCCTTTAAGAAGTAGTAGAAATATTAAAGTTTTCAATTGAACTATTTTGATACGTCTAATAGTTTTGTGTATTATTATAAAACTAATTATAGTTTGATAAAAATATGACACGAAAAACTTAACAAAAATAAATTTAACATATATAATTTACTTTTACCAAGCACTTTCTTCAAGGAAAGCCATAGTATTTCTTCCCACAAAATGAAAGAAAATATGTTGAGAAACCCAGTGTGAATCTAAGAACATTTTTCATATTGTGTTTCTGTGAATAGTATTGCATCAAGTACAATAATAGTAGCAGTTGAGTTTACTCTGTTAACAAAGTAACATTAGTTTAAATGATTGTCTTTAATGTTATACAAGTTTCCTGTACAACACATGTTTTTCGAATATATTTTATGATAATAACATTATTATTTTCTATATTTGTAAAAGTAATTTTTATGGGTCACTTTTTGGGGCAAGTTGTTCTAAGCTGTTCTTTACAAAATAAAATCACGGACATTTGATTTGAAATATTGCACTAATATGTAGGAAAACAATAGATGTTATCGATGGCTGCTTCTGAAATTTGCTTTCTTGTGTGAGTTTCCTAAATCAAAAAGTTGCCAATAGCAATATAGAGACATATTTTTAATGACTATTCCGCAGCGTTTTTAAGAAGAGTCATCAACGGTTGATAATCCATCGGAAAATAGCTTTCTTCCCTAATCTAAATTATACACAAGTTTATAAGTAAGTACTTTTACTGACTTCTTACTGGGAGCTCATAGTTTTTGGAATTGACGCAACATCATAAGCCTGCTAGTTATTTCGACCAATGAGTGGTGGACTCTGATATTGAAAGTCAGATAAAACGTCAATTGTGAGTCATTGCACAGAGCATGTTGCATTCTCTTTAAACGAACCGTTTGGCAGCCAAGATCTGTGGGCTCAAAAGGTCAACTGATTTTGGTAGGACTACGTAGTTGCACTTTTCCGCGCCAAATATTCGGTGTCTAAAATTCAAAAACAGTGCAAACAACATGGATGCGCATTGGGTTTGAAGACTATCAAGAACATAATAAATCGGTATAAAAACCAAGAGTTACCAGCGATTCAGTCACCCACGAAGAGGACTAGGAAGCGAGAGTGTATTGCAGTGACGTTGCCTGTGTCTCATAGGTTGCGTCGAATGACCCTCCAGGAAAATCTCCCTCCGCAACGTGTGATGACCACACGACTCCACGTGGCACAATCAACTGTGAACCGCAACCTGCGTGAGAAGCTGAATCTCCGAAAGGTCTTTAAAAGTTGTGGACATTACCTAATTGTGGCCCATCAGTGTCAGAGAAAAAACAAAAACAGGCGCCTCTACAAACGCCATTTACCCGGAGAAAAGTGGCCACACTAGATGAGGCATTGGTGTATTTACCAGACTAGCAAAATTCGAGCCATCACTTTCCACTTCAAGCGATACAAAATCCCGTCCCGAGTTCATTCGTGTTCATTCGTTATTGCAAGCAACTTTCTCGAAAGGATTCATGGTTGTTGCGGGATACTGCTATCAAGGCAAGTTAACTATTTTCCAGGTCCCTAAAAACTTTAAAATCAACTCTGCCTTCTTTCAGCAACATATCCTGACTCCAATTTATACAGACGACCTGGCTTGTTTTTATGGAAATACCATCAATCAAGTCTCTGCATATGGATAAGGCTTCATCCCATACGTCTTATTTTACCCGTAACTTTCTGCAGCAGATGGCACAAGACACTGGCATTCATGCTATTTCATTTCACGATATATCGGTGAAGTCACCATATGGATCCTATGGATTTCTGCGAGTGTGGCCTACTGAAAAGGCACTTGTCACCACTCTTCGAGGCCTGTGGAAAGCCTGTAAGGAGTTGCAGAGGATTCCAATTCCTGTACTTAATCATAGCCTTCTACAATAGAAGTTATGGTATAGGCCTATTGCCAAGACTCATGGTGATCACATCGAGGCAAACCGATGGTAGTCCTATGGATTTTATTTAGGTAGGTGCTAGTTCAAAATTGGACACATGTCTGCGAATCCACCTTCTGTAAATGCAATGGGGTGTTTGCAGCGGTTCCCAGTGGTCTATGGTTGAAATATGTATTACTCCGCATTCCTACAGTACCTTATATAAATTACTGTAATTAATACTGTTGTCGCTTAAACAAATGACCCAAAATTAAAGCAGAAGTAGCCTAAAATACTGAATTGATGTTTTCTGGAATCTGTTATTTAGGCTGTTATTTTTTGTAAATGTTCACGTCTACCACCAAAAATATTTTCATGTACTCTTTATGGTAAAATTTTCTACCTGTACTTGCAACCTGTATGTTTACATTCTGTACAAACATGTAAGAGTATCTCTGTGTTATTTTGACATATAATTAGGCGAAACGTCGTCGTAAATAAAATTTTCGGGTTGTTATATTATATATTTTTAGTTTTCAGAACACCACAATATGTGGCGCTAAATTCTATATTTTAAAGAACATAGTGTTGAATCAAGAATGAAAAGAAAAAAAAATTTAAACGCATTTGAATAGAACAGAATGTGTGAGAAAACCAAGGTTTTAAATAATTAAGTTACATTCTCTTTTCAGGAATGAAATATTTTAGGAGAATTGAGATGGTTGCTGATGAAACAAGGTATAAATTATACAATTTAATTCCTGAAGCAATGATTATTTTCACTGAAAACTTCGTTACATATTCTGCTTATATAATGACCGACTCAGCTACGCAGAGCAAGTCTTCTGGATTAGGAACAAGGGAAAAAAGTAGAAGTAAACAAATAAATCAAGTACAAGCTATCAAAATCGAAAAATATAGGAACAACGATAAAATAGTCGGAATCGAGTTACTACTGTGTGGTGAAGTAAAGTCTAGTATCCTGCTATTCACTGAGGTAAAATACATATATTAAAAGATGTCGTTGGTTAAGTTGTTCATTGTCAATGTTTGTCATTTGTAGTAGGCTGGAAATCAAAATAATTAATTAAATCTAAATGGCATCATTAAAGACAAATTAACTCCAAATAATCAACTTCTTTATTTTCAGAGTCGAACACTCCAACTAGGTTCACTTCACATCTAAAAGCATAGGTTCTCTTCAATTTGTTAGATAAGCGTTTGTTACATTGTTCAGTTGTCGTTTATATGTTGCATATAAGTGTTTTCCATACATGTTCATGTATATAAATACCTCCTATAGATATCTGTTGTAAAACGTTAACGTTGCATATGCGTGACTAACTTCCATCGTTGATAAAGAAAAACTGTTTATAGTTACTGCTTTGATAACAAATGACAATAGCTACTTTGATTTGTAACTACCGCTCTTAAAACCAAAGAACGCTATTATATGATACTGGAGTGTTGCTCAAAGTTAATGTTTTTAAAGTTGTTTTCACCTTGATAAACTAAGAATTGCCATCACGGCATTCTCCTAACTTTTCCAAAAGAAAACCTTACTGTAACACAATCGATCAGTCCTGTGATTTATAGCTCAATATCAATGTTAATGTTCGATTATGCTTCTTTGAAAGTATGTTTTTTGAAACACTAGAACTGACACTAAATAAACAACACTTGTTATTGACACTACATTAGATTGCATTTCAAATTAACTAAAGTTTAGTTTCATTTAGCACAGGTTTTAAACAATACTTGTATACGTTAAAATCACAATGTTTCCAGTAAGTTTGGTTGATAACAAATATCATGTGTCATTAGTTTTCAGTACAGATAATAACTTTTGACGAATCCTTTACATATGATAGTATCTGTGCCAGAAAGGAACTTTCTTGTCACGACATGATTTTCATAATGATTGTTTGGTAGTAGCAATTCTCGTTTCACTTGAAATATCTGGATCCTGGTTAGTCTTTAAATAAATACTATCACTATCATGAGCATATAGCACTGGACCATTGAGATGTATTTGGTGACTATGGTATACACGATTAATTCCTTGGACACTTACTAAGAAAGTATTAAAACCTAATTGTTTTACTAAGTACCCTTTCAAGAAACCAGGTAACTTTCCTTGACGATTTCACAGCCAAACTGTCTGATTAGGTTGTCGTTTATGTAACGTACTTTTATTGGTCAGTACCGTCTCCCTTTGTTTGGATAAGTTGTATTTAGTTCTTGGAGTGTATAGCATAAATAATGGAGACTTACCACTACACTCACTCTTTAGCTGTTAATAACATTTTACTTTCGTCCCAATGTTGTGTAGCATCTCTATATACTGGTTTCTCAAAAGATGTGGCAATATTAAATGTTGTCCTTTCCAAAGACAGCTGTATTGTACTGTGAGCGGATATCTTAACCTAAAAAGAAAATACTTGACTCTGTATCGGCGAAAGACTTAGGTAACTTCTGTGGCCATCCCTTTCGGCACCATTGCAAAACTTGTTAAAAAATAGTATCTTCTTGTGTTGCTTGCTGCACCTTTTGATATACTATATAGTTTGATCTAATTCTATTACAAATATTGATGAATCGTCACTGTCTTCTTTTTGATAGGAAATCTGCCACTTGGGCATTTTTTGTATATTCGAATTTTATGTCATAAGAGGCTACCAACAAGCACCAACGTTGTAACCTGGGTGCAGCTGTAGAAGGTATAGTTTTTTTTGCCAAATAATAATTTCACTGAAATTCAGCCAGTCATTAATGTGACTTGCTTTCCAAAGATGAAATAGTGAAAACGTTTGGGGGTTAAAATAAATGCCAACCCCTCACACTCATACTGTGGATATAGCCTTTCTACGTTTGATAGAGTCGCTGATGTGCAAGTTACCGTTTGTAGTTGCCCATCTATTTTATTGAACAAAACCGCTCCCACACCATCAGAACTAGCGTAAGTAATTATAGTGATCTCTGCTTCGGGATTAAAAGGATGTAAGATTAGTGCTTCTTGCACGGATCTCTTTAGATATTCCCATTCTTTAATGTGTTGATCTGACCAAGACCATTTAGCATTTTTAGCCAATAACTTACGTAAATGAGGGCTTCTTAAGGAAAGATTAGGTATGTGGCTATGATAAAATGATACCGAACCTAAAAAATGACTTAAGTTGTATTAGATTTTTAGGTTGGGGACTCTCTACAACATGTCTAAGCTTATCTTTGGATATACGTATCCCGTCTGCCGATACTATAAAACCTAAATATGTGATCTGATCCTTAAAGAATACACTTTTGTTTCTGCGTATCTTGACATTATGTTTCATAAATTTATCTAACACCTTTTCCACTCGTAGGAAACACTCTTCCTTGTCCTTACCGTAGATTAAAACATCGTCTAAGTAGCATATGACTCCAGGATAGTTGCTCTGTAAGTCATTCATAAAACTTTCAAATAATTGGGCACTGCTGTTCAGCCCAAAGGGGGTCATCTTCTGCAAGAATTGCACTCATAGAGTACTAATTCCTAATTGTTTTGTTAATCTTTATCTACTTCCAGCTGTAAATAGGCATTTCTTAAGTCTAACACTGTGAAACATCTTGCACCACGTAAGTTGTTAAATATATCTGCAATCCTTTGCAATGGATAACTCATTTTGTCAGATACCTTGTTTAATGTACTTTTCAAATCAAGACATAGCCTTATCTCATTATTCTTTTTGCGAACTACTACTAAGGGTGTAGCCAACTGTGTATATTCCACCAACAACCACTGGCGTGACAGGCCGATAGGCCCTGAGCCTGCCCCAACGCCATCTGTTCCTGTTTGGTGGAACTGCATCCACCTGAGTGACGGCTGTGTGGTCAGCACAGTGCGCACTTAATCACGGACAAGCGTATCAGGGGCTTTCTAGACCGAGTGTGGTCATCACGTCTTTATTCACGTGACTCCCCAGTTTGCTTCACGACGCTGGGTGGACGCCGAAAAGTGGAACTCCAGCCGGGAATTAAACCTGGAACCACTCGGACATCAGTCCAATGCTCTAACCACTAAACTATGGAGCCCTTGTATATTAACTGTTGTTAAGATTAATAACTAAATAACAATTCTAGTGACAGCAAATTATTTAATTTTTCTTCCTCTTCTTCTGTTAATAGGAAAGTGTTAAAGACCACACTAATGCCTTGTTCTGCCCACTATTGCATTCCTCTCCCTCTTCTGATGGAAGGAACAAAAATATATATATTTCCGTTGATCATTCATAAGTGTCATCTATGAGCGCATTATCCACCATAATCTAACCTAACTGAAGCAAACATCATGAAGCTTTACCTAACCTACGTTGTCAACATGTCTTATTTCCATACACAATTCAATCCACCAGTGATCTCTTGGTACATCAAGTGTTAGATCCTTGTACTGGTTCATAAATATCTTGGCCGTCACTACGAACATTTTGGTTAAGTCTATCACCAACACACAGTGGGTCAGAAAACTTTAAACCTTGTCTAAAATTAGTTTTTGTGATACGAAGTAAACAAGAATTGATATTTACTTGCGTATCGAGAAATTGAATCTGCGCTTCGTAACTAAGCGTAAAATTCTACCATAGCCGCGTTATCAATGCACAATAGTTAGGTGTGAAGTTAGGGTAGAAGACCATTGCTAGGAAATATGAAAATAGTCTTGTAGAATGTATAAAGTGTGGCTGTCCAAAAGCAGACAGACTGCATATTAGCAGAATTGTGGTGGTTTTGTATATTGTTTAGATTAAAATGGCAGTGTTCTGCTTTGTTCCGACGTGTTCAATATTTCTATGTGAGCGTTGGTTCCAGACTTGAAAGTTAAAGAACATTACCTGGCGCAAACTCGAGCGTTTCTACATAAGTAGTTTCTATATTATCACTTCGATCAGACTTTCATATTTCACATTGGATTATATATGATTTCTTGTGAAAATGGTGCCTAGAAGCGCTTCGTAAGTATTCAAAACTATCACATACGTATGACACATGACACCGGAAATCAAAATTAGCATAGAGGAATAATGCTGATAGAAAATTTATGGTATTTGAGATGCATGTTCTGGTAACGGCTTAACTTGTATTCTTGAAGTATCCTTGGTATTATATTCTACCTTCTTCCACAAAGTTGTTGTTCGTGGATCACTTATTAAATCATCAGCAGTTCTGCCTATAGGTATATTATCTAAAAATGATCCAGAGACTCGAAACAAAGACTGCAAACACAAGAAAGATGTCAATACAAGCTTCTTCTGAATATTTGTTTCATGCTCTTCTGATATTTTCAGATCCTATTATGTCATCATTTGAATCACCTTGAACTAAGGGAAAGTTATATTTATCAAAAGAAGCATTTGCATTCCCGCAGCAACTAGGTTTTAACGTGCCAGACTCTGATGATGACGACGGGGAACGTGATGCTGATGGTGATGATTACAAACATGATAATAATAAAGATTATGATTCTGCGTCGTTTCATGAAGGTCATTCGTACATGATTTTAGTGTGTATGTAATACCAGCACATCGAAACAACACTACTAGTCCTACTATACAGCATAATACATCTTATGAGTTGTACTCCTGTGTGAATACAGAGGTACATATTATATTCAAATATATAATGAGAGGTTACAGTGTTTTATATGTCAACACGAGAACGTTTATTACATTCATCTTTTTCTATATTAGTGTTCTACCTTTATTTACGATTATTTAGGAATAGCAATTACCGTTAACAAACTTACAGAATTTTGGCCGAACTTTCCGGTTCTTTAGCCCACTATGCAACGGTTTGATTTCTTGGAACGCAGGATTACTGATTACGTGACTATACTTCATTTTTCTTATTATATGGATATTTAGCATTTCGTTTCCCTGAACATCTTTTATCTTCTTAACAGTCCTTTGCTTCTTCCCCACTATCTCAATTCGTGCTTGTTCTGATTCCTTACCGACAGTTTGGAAATTCAACTTCATTTCTATATCTGCGACTGATGCTTCTGTCTGTGCTTTTATTATATTTCATGTTTCCCTCACACTAGTTTTTAACGTCTTTGTCTTCTAATGACGCATGATACAGATCAAACTATCATTTGTTAATGTAATCATAACTGTAATGTCATTTTCTGAGTAACTGTATCTTCCTCCATTTTCTTGACTTCCTTCTAAGTAATACTGTGTGGACTAAAGAAATTAATTGCCTTATTCTTCCAATTTCTTATAAGTATTGTGAATATATTCTGTACTTTAGTAATTAGAACTAGATCTGTATTGTTCTTGTGTCCTACTTTCAATGACAATGTTTCACTGTTTAACGCATTTAGTGTATTGGCTTTGTTCGTAGTAGCTCGCAACCATATTTCCACAAAACGTTATGTCGGATGGGTCGTACAATTTTCATTGATATAATGTACCATCTCTTTCTTGAATTGTCTATTTCTGAATGTTTGATTGCCTAACTCTTCCTCCTGAAAAGCAACCTATTTGTTACTTAGGTAAGGTACGGCATTTGCAGTTGCTACATCATCTCAAAAGACCTGTACATCTAAGTATTCTTCAGTATCTGTTACAATACTCCCCTCATTCATGTAGTAAGTGTCATTCAAAGCTATAAATTCGATCAGTTTAGTCATAGAAATCTGTGCGTTAGTCTCTGTTTTCAAAATCTTCTCGAACTCTATTTGTACATGAGCAGATGCCAGTTGCAGTTGTTTTCCATGCGATATTACTTCACTTCAATCGTCTATGTGGGAAGCTATTTCACCTTTAGTACGCATTTCAGTTTTAGCATCCGTGAGTCCCGTCAAAGGCTTAAAGAAACTTTCTAGGGACGAACCTAACTAAGTTTTAGAGCCATGTATTTCATCATATATTAACTGTTGGACTTGTTGGATTAATCCGTTAGTGTGACGAATGTGTTTAATTCCTTTTAGTCACTGTTCCAAAGCAATATTTGATGATTCAGTCAACTTTTGCTTTGATAGAACTCGAGGTGTAAGACCTGTCCCAACCTTATTACCTCTCAAACTATCTTAATCGGCACATGTGATAGCAACTTTACTCTACGTTCCAAAGGAACCTGTCAAACCTCAAACCCATATATCCAAACCTGCCCGGCATTCTATGTTAGAGAACAGGCGGTACCTTGAATCACGGTGTCAATAATCACCGTCAGTTATCCGTCAACAACATACCCGATTCCCCAGTTTCAAAGTACACGCAATTGCACAACACGGATTGCGATGACAGTTTCCATGTAGCTATAATCCATATCATATCCAACACCACAAACACATAAATACAACATCTCTGAGAAGGAGCTTTCATTCAGGGCCTGAGAGTAAAATTGAAACCTGAAATAACTGTTTTCTTCTCCCTACGTCAACACCTAAATTTCCCCTTCACACCTGCCCATTCACTTCCAGTCCATTCCGTTTGTTTTGTGTCAGCTTTCAATATATTTTCGGGTTTTTCTTAGTTCTCTGAACGTTCCCTACGCTGACTCCCACTTTTTTGATTGACCCAGCAATCTACTCACTTTTCATTGCGTTTACATTGTACAATTTAAACGTAAACTTAAGAATTATCTTTTATTACAGCAGAGTCAAAGCAATAGTACTACTGACTAAATTCATATCTTACTGCTTCCCTCGTTATTGTTATTCTAATCTATGGTCTTATTTTGTATGTTACCTTTGTAAACCTGGGTTAGGTATATACAGATGCTTATCAGAATAATGGAAACACCTGAACGAAAGTGCAACTTACCAGATTAATATGGTGTCGGGCCACCTTTCGCCTTCAGAACAGCCTTGATGCGACGTGGGATGGAGGCATAGAGGTCGTGAATGGTAGCAAGTGGAATATTACACCATTCCTCGTGTAGGGCATCGGCCAGTTCTGTGAGAGAGCATGGAGGTGGAAATCGTCGCCGGAGTCGTGTTTCCAATATGGACCACAGATGTTCAATTATGTTGAGATCTGGGGATTGGGCGGGCCAGGGGAGGTGTTGAACTTCATCCCGATGTTCCTCAAACCACGCTGCAACAACTCCAGCTGTGTGAATGGGTGCATTATCATCCTGGAATATGGCGTCATTGTCCGGGAACAACATCCGGACCATAGGATGCAAGTGGTCTCCTAAAATTGCGACATAATCGTTGGCAGTGATGCGTCCGCGAAGTGTGACCACAGGACCCAATGAAAACCATGATATT
>JAGDQP010010048.1:0-10550 GCA_022664845.1 Lepisma saccharinum
CATGGCTGTAGGAAGCAAAACATGGCATTTTGAGAAGTTTCGAGTGCTTTATGCCAGAAGGAGCACTTGTAAAGAATTACTTTAAATTGATATTTGAATTCAAGAACAAAACTAAATTTCAGTTTGGATAAAAACAATATAATCGAACTAATAGTTGTTTCCTTTCTACATAAAATAACAAACAATATTCAAATTGAAACTGTTCAAAATATAAGGTTCTGATCAATAAAACACACGAATCGAATATAATATACACTATAATAACACTCGATATCGCGATTATGAATATATCCAACTCTATATGTAGAAATTACTACTTGGATTCCTACATCCCCAAAACTTGTGGTTTTCGGTTTAATTCGAATCAAATCGTTGCTCCGATAATAGGAGCCCTCGAAGAACACGACGAAATAACTGAATACCAAATTCCAACACGATACGACCAATAATACTGCTGCCGGCCATCCACGTACAAATTTCAGAACAATATAGAAAAGAGAATTAATCCGTAACAAACAATGTTCCCACCAATTAGAAATGTAATAGAACGTCCTGACAAGACGCTATGCTAAATTTAAACTCGATAGGACAGATATTAGCGAAGTTATGATTTAATGGGATCGATTCCTGCTGCCGGCCAACCAAACAAAACATTGTTGTAAAGGCAAAAGTAGGTTTAGGCTAATACTTCCAATACGGTCTTGGGTAAGTATCTCTGAACACGCGCTTAAGTATTGGATACTGACCACGTGGGCACTCTCAAACCTGAAATTTGGAAATTCTGAATAATATCTTCTGATATCGCAAGAATAGAACGTAACAAGATAATCCCCACAGCTTCTAGCTAATATTAACAACGAATAACATATGATGGCAATAGATTCTGTAGATACCAAACTCAGCACGTTGAAATTCAATCTGTGTTCTAGCTCACAGAAAATCGATACAATTGCAAGACATTGATATGTAAAATTCCCCGACGTATATGAACGACTTTTGCAATAAACTATTTCCGAAATATCACTCTTCCCCACATCTGAGGACTTTACTTCACTCGACCAAATTGAAAAATCATCTGGAAAATAACACTTACCAACAAATTCGTAAAACTGCCGATTCTTGGAAAAATACTTTCCACCCAAACTCGCAGACGCAAATCGAAAATTTACAAATCCCACAAGTATGGCAATTAGGAATACAACCAATACTATGGACTTCATATATATAACGACCTACTCCATACTTAATGATGGAGCTAAATTTTACACACCTTGCCCCCTTCTTTATAACAAGCAATTATGGGGCCATCATAGTCTCTTACCTCGTCATCAAAATTGGTAGTTACAATTTTTGCTGTGAGGCGGCTCTGTCATACAATAGTTTCATACCTCTTTCTCCGAGAAAACACTGATCAGAAATATAAATCAATTTACTAAAAAAAAAGAAAGAATAATTTGGTGGGATAAAAGTGTAACGAAATCACAAAATATTCGTTACAAGTGCCATATGACAATTTGGATAAAAGGTGTGGCTATCAAATGGGTGTGCAGTTACAAATACCAGTTCGAAACCAGTACTTTTAAAAATCAATGCCATATCTATTGTGAACACAACAGTCATCTGGGCGCCTACAAGTGCAGTTAATATAAGAAGTGGTGTTTATTGTCTTACCAGACAAGGAGATTTACTTAGGTTGGAAAGTCATAAACGTGTACAGATTGTGTCCACCCAACGTTTCAGAGTGGCGTTTTAAGATAAAAATATCTGAATATGCGAAATTGGTTCCATGGTGTTATTTGGTCGAGCATACGGAGTGTGTGTGAAGACCATTTAGTTTTAAGATATGCTTAATTGATTGTAGAGAGCGAGATTATTATGTTGTTCGATAAAATAAAAATGATAGTGCGTTCGGATAAAAGAAGGGTTTATGTAACTTGTACATTTTATTAGATTTTAACATATATTCATATACAACCTTGTGTAGACAATTATACCGACATGTGGAGGTTGTCGTTGCCATAAATTGTGGAGGTAACTGGTATTAATATTAAATCATTGTGCCAATGCCTATATATATATATATATATATATAGAGTCATTGGGGGTGAAGTGGGTATGTTTCAAACATATTGCAACATATCTACCATACATTTGTATTCAACTGAAAACTTATTGGTAATTTGTACACTTTGAACTTTCTGCTACAAAGTAAATATAGAGTAATACAAAGATATCATAAGACAGGAAAGAAGCAAGAAATAATAATGTCTGAAATACCCACTTCACCCCGAGTGGCGGGGTGAAGTCGGTAGGTGCATGGGGTGAAGTGAGTATAAAGATAGCTTCAAGTGTGCAGTGAGAAGTAGTCCACCAGACGTTACGTCAAGTAAAGATAGAAATCCTTATCTCCAGTTTGAGTCAAGAACGAAATTATATGGGTAATAATGGGAACTGGACAAATGCTATGAATTGTTCGAAATTAAATTGTAATGTTTTATCTACTAGAAACTGTAGGTAAAAAGTGACTCAGTACTTTTAAACTGAAAGAGACTCACATGGGACATTGTGAGGTACAGAAACATTTTCTCGACACAATGTGAACTAGAGTTAAGGCGGTCTTTCTTACACTAGCATGACTGAAACAAAAATTTATATTTTTCTATAAACAAGGTCCACATGCTTCCTTCTCCATTGGAAACTGTGGGATGGAGTAGAAAAGGGATTAGTACGGAATAAAGCAACACTCAACATTTGCCACACACAAACTGCAACTTATTAGAAGCACCAACACAGTATTCATGATACCAAACACCACACTCTTGCCACTGTATCCATTTGAGAAAATTTGCTGGACGTCGCGCTGGTGAAAGATTTTCCGCCGAACCCGCACACGTTGTCGTCGATAGAAGTATTTTATGTACGCGAGGATTCAAAGTGAAGACACTTCCTCGATTTTTTCCCGTTCAATTTCATAATCCTATGGTCTGGAATTTCGGACTGAAGAAACATCCTATATTTTGTCCCTCTCAATTTCGCAGTATGGTCTGGAGACGTCAATATCTCAGATCCCTGCCTTGCTCTCTTCCTCTTCTCCACTGACGGTCTCTTGTGTCTCTCGTGCTCCTGTTGTTATTGGTGATTCTTGTCTGTCGGGCTCCTGAACAGCACTTACCGCTTCGTGATCAGGCACATCCGCGGACTGAATTGTAATAAGTTCATCATCGATATGGCCAATCTGTTTAGTGGAAATATACCAGTTGCTGTAAAGCCTGTAACGCCGTTACCAGCTGTCGCAGCCCTCCCCCATGCTTCATTGGGTAGGTGACCAAACTGAACTTTAGTTACTAATCTACATTGATGTAAGAAAAGCCACTCATTGCATGCTTGCTTAAAGAGTACACTCAGAGGTTGGAAGAAAGCCTTGTCCAAAGGTTCACCTTACTCACACCAGGTGAATACCAAGATGATGCCTTATATATGTAGGCCCTGCGCGCTTCCTTTCCACATCCTTATCCCTCCCTTATCTCAGCCTAAGCCTTATATTAAAGGCCTAAATAAATTCTTTCCAATTCACCTTAATCTATAAATCGTGTTATATCATTACTTATACACCAATGATAAATTACACATCACTACTGAACGTACATACAAATGAAGTACAGATACCCACTTCACCCCACATGACGTTACCCACTTCACCCCATTTTATACTTTTTTTTCATTACCACTTTCTTACTATTCCATGCAGGATCTACATCAATATCTTTTTCATATGCAAAATGAAACCTTGCTCTACGATATGGTGCAATCTGCACTCCATAGCTGTGTGATGAACACGATATAGAGCTTAAGTTCTCATGTTTAACATTTATAAGAACCAAAAAGCCATGAGTGTTTTACTTGCCTTGAAACAAATACGTGTCTTCTAACACGTCTCTTGCGCGTTGTTTTCGTGATTCACTCATACAGTAGGTCCCTCTTGAATAACTGCAGCGCTGACAGTACTTGGTTCTCTCTTTCATCTCATTACGATGTTGCCAGATCTTCATAACCTTAGCATTACCCACTTCACCCCCAATGACTATATATATATATATATATATATATATATATATATATATATATATATCCAGGCCCCATAAGAAAGCCAGTGGTTAACAGTCTGTGGTGCGTCAGATTCAGTTGGAATTGCTGGTGGTTTGCATTGGGTTAGGCGTGAGTGAGGCCGGTGATTTGGCTTTGTTCTCATTGCTGATGATTTGTCATGTGACAGATAACGGGAGTCGCGGTCACCATCGCTCTGAAAGATTCTGGTAGTGTCAAGTGCCCTTACGCTAGGGAGCCAGATTTTGTAACAAATTACAAAACTAATCAAGAAAAAAAAAATGTCTCACGCTTAAGCATTAAATGAGTTAATATGCCAAAAGGGGAGTGTTGGAGGGACAGCAACACAAATACCTCCTGTTTGTTTACGTTAATGGGTCTAGCCAAAATAAATGTAACGCGAGATTGAATTTACACAGGAGTTGCGTGAGATTTCATACATAATACGCATATCACCAAGTGATATGGTAATCTCAGGGTGTTAGAAAAATAGATTAACATGGGTTAGCATTGCAATCTCCAGGGCGAAATTTAGACGAGCGAGAAACCCATTTGAGGTTTGCCATCTGCCTGCACCAGCCGGTAAGCCTGAAAACCAGAATGCCACAGATATCGCACTGAATATACAATCTGATGACCTCACACATCATAGATTACAGGTGATTGGTGGCATCCAAGAAGAAGAGAATGACATTTCCAGAAAGAACGGACAATTTATTGATATTTAATAGGGGAGGAGTGATTTCAATTCACACACACAACACTATATAAGCACACACACTATTTACAGATGAGACATTTTAGCATCTTGCCGTGTCATGTTTACACAACAACCATTCACTCAGCTCGAAGTGAAATATAAGTAAAACCACAATACACTTTTTATGACGTCATATCCCTTTTAAGAACTGTTTATAAGAGTTTTGGCCAGATTCATGTTGTTTACTATTTCCTGCAAGCTCTTGTAGTGTTCATCTGGGGAGTGTTATTAAAAGTTCCACTTTGGGTACACTGTCCTTGATGATTAAGGTCCACTCTGCGTCACTGATTGGGTACCAAAAGTCCAGAGCAAGTAGTCATTGAAGAGTCATATGTGCTTAAATGCCGGCACATTTCAATAGTTCATGTTGAACTAATAGGAGATAAAAAAAAATGGTAAACTAAATCTCCACGGGATCAAGCTAAGATTGACAACAGTTTGTGAAAAAGTTTTTGATTCACTTTTAAATTGCTCGCAGTGGGTTCATGGTGAGTTTATTTATTATACTTGTTCAATTGATGCGAATATCGACTTTGGCTTCACGGAGTGAATGCTGGGATTGTCCACCAAAGTTAGTACCATAACTGTTCACTTCCCAAATATGAGGGGATAAGTTTGTGAGTACGTTCTAACACATATTGGTACTTTCTGCATTGTAAAATTCACTATATGGTCTATGGGCTGGTAGGATGACACATGTGTGTGAACCTGTAGCCAAAACTTGAAAAGTTTGACATCGTAAGTGTCCATAGCTTGAGATAACTAAAGTAAAAATATGTTATAAAAACACAATGGTATTTTAAATTTCACAAAGCCGAATGGCTACTGTTTGTCCTCAAGCTGAATAAATAAACATGGAACCTAGTGACTGAAGTTGGAGTCCAACTTAACATAACGATATTCGATGCAACTGAATATAGTCTATTCCACCACTTCGAAGCAACTAGACATAGTCTCAACGCTCATTTCAAAGTATATTGTCCAAATAACCACCAAAATGCAACTCGATGTCGTTTAACTAACCACAGCAATCAAACTTGATATACCCACTTCGACAAAAACTATTCAACTGCCACGTCTCACTTTTCTGGGATCCACGTCAGGTGCCTTCCGAACCCTTTTGGTAGGGACTCGCTCTTCAAGCCATGTTTTCCACAGCAGCCACGACTCAGCTGCCGGGGTTACATTGTTGCCACATAGGGCAGAAGGATTCATAATATTAGGTTTTCTCGATAAATATGAATTGTCACGCTTACAAAATTTACTTACAATAATAAAAATGATAAATAGACACTCTAGGTTAATAAAGCCACATTAGTTAGGCTTAGAAATCATAAAACATGCAAAATAAACAAGGTTGGAGTGAAACTCCCCGCTTTGAAAACCTCCTCTATCAGGTGTAGCCACCTATACGGGAAAAGAGTGCATTACAACCAAAACAATGCCGCGAGAAACAGAAACGATGATTCCGGAGAAAAGATGAGAAATATAGAAAACAGGATTCAAAACAAGATGGTGTGAATGAAGTAAATAAGTAAATACATACTATATATACATATATATATAAGAATAATTACACATAAATATCATGAGATGACACCATATAAGACAAGAGGAAAAGGAGAAAGAAATATAGTTTGTAATGTACTTCCAGTGGCACAGCGCCCTTCCGTCCACGCCTATGGCTGAGCATAGCAGATGGCAGACCGGAAATTAGTTCATATACGAAATGATAAATAACAGGCTGATTATTAGCTAATTGGGGACCCGAGTCACTGAAAAATAGTGAGAAGGCAAAACGGTGACCAAAACACACTTCAGCTTGAGGTGTTATATCAAAATACACATACACATACATTTTCACAAGAAAATACATATCAATGCGCCTAGGAAGCGTCTCTCTAGGCTAGGTTCGTCAACTAGCTTGTACAGCGGGGAGGGAGTACAGAGGGTATATGTGAAAAATAGTCAGAATCCAATATTTTCGCACCCCTTTGTACTGGAGCTTAGCATCTATACAGAACGTTCCTAGAACAAAGTTTACTAGCAGGACTCCTGTCGCCAGCAAATCGTGTTTCCACCTATAGGAATAAATTCATTTATTTAGTTTCCCATTTACTTTCGCTGGTAGAATGTTCTCAGTACTTTCATTACATGGAGAAATATCTAGTCCGTGTAGCACTACACTGCTGTGCAATTCTGTCCTATATTCAGGTGCTGACCAAACTCTCCCTGTTTCCCACTGAACAACAATGATTTTTCTATATACACACGCTGTACTGCAGCTTTGAAAAAAGGCAAATGATATGATATAATTAAATTACAAATATAATATTCCCAATAATTCTATTATCCGCTAACCCTTATCAATATTCCAAAAAGAACAAAATATTCACCATATTTTAATGATATGCAAAAATTTTTTTTAAAGAATCAGATATAAGAAATTTTAGTATGTAAATTGAGTGAGCTGGGGTGGCACTGTACAGTAGGAAGAGCTCTACTTATATAGGATTAGTATTTCAGCGCATAGGTTAGCTGAGAGTAAGAGAAAAAACTTTCAAGGAAACACCCACTGTAGCCGGTAAGTTACTATACGTTCGTAGTATTAAGGTGTTGTTAGGGTTTCACGTACAATAAACGTTGACCAGATATATGTCCCACAGAGGTATAGCGTGGTAATAAATTTGCTATAGAGTTCACTTAAATAACGTCGCTTGACTGATCGACAGAAAATTATACCAAATTTGGTTCTTAAAGGTAGTAAAATCGTCTATTTGAGCTGATACATGATTTATAGTAATAATAGTTATTAATATAGTGGTTATATCTGAAAGTTTCAACCTACCTTAAACGATCAATTTGTAAATTATTGATAAAGTGGTATAATAATAATAATTCCAAGCCGACAAATACGATTTATTACTGTTGTAATGCCGGAAAATGTAAAATTCTTCATTTTTAAGTTAAAAGAAATTAATGTTGACGCTCTTCGTTAACAATGCATGTCAACAGCTTGTTGTACGCATCATTCCACTGTAAATTACAGTAAGTATGCAAATATTTGATTCGAATTGTAAAGAGGACTGATATACTTCAGGAACATTCCAAACAAATACTTTTATGTTATATGTGTACCAACAGAAATTGTAGAAGGAAAGTGATCATACTCAGTTCAATTTGGCTTCTTATAAAATAAAAGATCTACACAAGTGTATTTATTTGCAGTAGATCCTCTTGCATATAAAATCCCGTGAATTAATAATAGTGTGTCAAGACAGTATTTTATTAACTGAAGGTCATACGTTTACTTACTTATTAAGCGTAAATGTCTACATCTAATCCTCTTTCTCCCCAGCTATTCCCGCAATTTCTTTGTTGATCAAGTGTTAACCCGAGAGCACTGTTCCATGTTTACATTTTATTTTGACTCGGAGGAAACCTTTTCGCCTTGGGAGTTGTGGCGTCTTCAGAGGATTTTTGGGTTATAGGTTGCTCACCTGCGGAACATAGTGTACTGCAGGAGGTATCTTGTCGAGGAGAATAGTCTGTAACTTTTCTTGACGAGGATATCCTACTCCTAGGATTTTTCGGTATCGATTTTTATTACTTCGTCATATCAGCAGCGTTGAAGGGGGTTTTGTAATCGAGCGTCATCGGCGGTGGATTCGATGAGTCAGAGCCCATTCCACACCTGGTGTCAGCATTAGACTACAAACGATTACAGGTACAGTCATTTAATTCGTGAGATGGCACCTAGAATGTAGGCAACTAGTAGAACCCAGATGTGGTCATGGTTGTTATGTTCGGCGTAAACGTACAAACATACCCAGACACTTACACAAATCCACACTGGCCTTCAAAATATTCGCCGTCTGCAAACGTTGAAAACATGTTTGAAAAATGTTGGCGTTAGCAGACTTCTGACGTAGGGCATCCTTTGCAGTTGTGATGATCTCTTCGAGAGAAGGAAACCGACGTCTACGTACTTTAGCTTTCAAGCGGGGAAAAGGATCGAAATCGCATGACGCGAGATCAGGTCAATATGGAGGATGTGGCAAAATGGTGATTTGCTTTCTCCTCCTGGTAAAGGATAGAGCGATGTGCTGTAGCGTTGTCGTGCAGCTACATCCAGTTCTTTCTGCGCCAAAGTTCAGGACGCTTACTACGTATTGACTCGCTTAGGCGGCGAGGGATCTCCTTGTAGCAAGTCTTGTTGACAGTTGCTCCTTGTGGGATGAATTCCATGTGGACAGTTCCCTGAGAGTCGAAAAACAGTTCAAACATTAACTTCCCTTGTGACCTGTCTTGTCTCGGGTTTTTGCGTTTTGGAGTTGATGGTGATTTCCAGGTGGCTGCTGGTCTCGTTAGTTATGGATCGTACAGGAAACACCATGTTTCATCTCCTGTTATTATCCGGTTCATGAACGTTCCATCAGCGTCAGCACTACTGATTAGGTCACCGAAAATGGTCATCCGCTCTTCACTTTAGTTTTGTGTCAGAATGTGTGGCACACTGTCCTGGCTGACAAACGACATGTTCAAGTAATCCGTCAGAATTTTGTGACACGTACCATAGATTATCAGTACTGCTAGTGTGATGTCGTCTACCGACTGGGAACGGTTAGCGCGCACCACCATTGGAACCTCTTCGATCTTGTGTTCAGTTCGGACTGTTAATGGTCAACCAGTACGTTAATCATCCTCGAAACTGTGTCTCCCCTCCGCAAAGTGTTGGTGTTACTTAAACACAACAATGTGGCCCAGGACGTTGTCACCGTACACTTTCCTGATCATCTACAACGTTTCTGTTGCGGATTTGTTTAATTTGTGGCAGAAATTGATGTTTGCCCGTTGCTCAAACTGCGTCATTCTCCAAGCCACCCGCGGTGCATTCAACTCCTTTCACAACAGAGACAGTACGTCTGTTTACACTCTATGCATACACATGCCTCTTGCTGGGTCGAGACACGAACTTCCACTGATTCCTTCAGGACGTCACGTCTCAGCTGTGGTACACCACTAGCGCCACACTGCGTCCAGTCCACGAACTTATTGACTCTAGGGGTATAGCAAATTTTGTAAGGTTGTCATTTTTCCTATTTCCGGAGCTAAAGAGGCAAGTTCGCCTTTCAGAGGGAAAAAATCATATATATTTGTTAATTATAACTGAATCTTTGTGAAAAACTGGATTATTATGAATGAAGATATGAGGAATTAAGAGAAAACTAAGAGGAATCTCCATCTATTGTTATAAAGCGAGACAAAAGGTTTTGTTAGCAGTTTTATGATTTTTGTTGAAGAAAACATGGTCAAACATAAAGTCAAATATCGATAGAAGGGTGTTGTTACTGCCCATGCAATTCATTTTATCTTAATCATAAAAGGGAAAGGTATAATTTTTTATCTTAACTTTACACTGTTGAGTATTACAGCCATATTCAATCCACTACTGGATGAGAGGAGGTGGTTTACTGCTCCCACGCTCACCAGACGTGTTGGGAGAGCCTCTTTATTCAGGTAGCTCCCCAGTTGGCCTCACGACGCTGGGTGGACGCCGCACAGGCAACACCATCTGGAGTACTGCAACGGTCACCCGTCCAAGTATTGACCAGACCCAGAGCTGCATACATATATATACTATATATATATATATATATATATATAGATATATATATATAGATAT
>JAGDQP010010048.1:10650-35217 GCA_022664845.1 Lepisma saccharinum
ATATAGATATAGATATAGATATAGATATAGATATAGATATAGATATATAGATATAGATATATATATATAGATATAGATATAGATATAGATATAGATATATATATATATAGATATAGGGTGAACCCGAAAGATGTGGAAAAATTTCGGGAGATGATTCCTGGGATCAAAACAAGAATAAAAGTCCTGTGGCAAATTCACGAATTCCGCTTTGTGTAAGAGATACAGCGTTACCAACTTGGAACCCAAATTCGATGGTTGACAATTGTAACTACTGAACAGAAAGATGTGGAAAATCTGCGGGACGTGATCCCTGAGATCAAAATAAGAAAAACACTGATGGGACCAATTTTCGAATTCCTCTTCGTGTAAGAGACACAGGATTGCCAACTTGGAATACAAAATCGACTGGTGACAATTGTAAGTGAACAGAAAGATGTGGAAAATCTTCGGGAGGTGATCCCTGAGATCGAAACAAGAAAAAAATCTTCTGGAAAATTCTCGAATTCCGCTTCGTGTAAGAGATACAGGGTTGCCAACTTGGAATCCAAAATCGACTGTTGACAATTGCAACTTGTTAGAAAGATATTGACAAACTGAGGGAGGTGATTAGAGACATCCAAACAGGAAACATGTACATATGAATATCATGAAAACTTTACTATCATTGTTTCGCAGACAGATCTTTCTCAGTAAGGAGGGGCAACCTGGTAGCTGATGGTTCTGTCGCATAACCGAGATGATACGTTCCCCGGACGCAAGTTTCGCTCGTAACAAGTAACTTGGACAACTACGACGGATGCTCACAAAGCAAATGACTGAAAATATGACAGCGAACATACCGGTGATGGACGAAGCTATGTGAAGCACCCAGAGCAAGAATGATATTCTGTAGAGCAATTATGGGCGGAAATGCACACTTCGCTCTCAATAAGAATGATTTTGTAGACAACATACGTACAACACAGCAATAGCTTACTTACCTCTATTTTAATCACAGTAAATGTTCTAAATGTCGCCATGGCTTTCTATGCAAGCGTTTAAACGTCTCATCAATGACTGATGTGCCCTGTCGAATGTTCCAGCCTGAGGCCGCACAGTGTCACGCTCCCCTGGACCGCAAGCTCTGCTGTTCTTGGTATCCGACTTACAGCGCTCTGACCTTTACTTCCTCCTTTCGGCTGCCTCTACTACCGAAATGATGCAAACATTTTATTTGCTTTCCTAGGACATTCCTTCTTGTTTTGTATCAAGAATTACCTCCCGCAGGTTGTCCACATCGTTCTGTTCAGTTGCAATAGTCAACAGTCGATTTTGGATTCCACGTTCGCAACCTGTATCTCTTACATGAAACGGAATTCGAGAATTTGCAACATGACATTTTTTTCTTGTTTTGATCCCAGAAAACACCTTCCGAAGATTTCTCGCATCTTTTTGTTCACTTACAATTGTCAACAGTCGATTTTGGGTTCCAAGTTGGCAACCCTGTGTCTCTTACACGAAGCGGAATTCGAGAATTGGTCAGAGGAGTTGTTTTTCTTGTTTTGATCTCAGGGATCACCTCCCGAAGATTTTCCACATCTTTCTGTTCACTTGCAATTGTAACAGTCGATTTTGTATTCCAAGTTCGCAACCTTGTGTCTCTTACACGGAGCGGAATTCGAGAATTGGTCAGAGGAGTTGTTTTTCTTTTTTTGATCTCAGGGATCACCTATTGAAGATTTTCCACATCTTTCTGTTCACTTACAATTGTCAACAGTCGATTTTGTATTCCAAGTTGGCAACCCTGTGTCTCTTACACGAAGCGGAATTCGAGAATTGGTCAGAGGAGTTGTTTTTCTTTTTTTGATCTCAGGGATCACCTCCCGAAGATTTTCCACATCTTTCTGTTCACTTACAATTGTCAACAGTTGATTTTGGATCCCAAGTTGGCAACCCTGTATCTCTTACACGAAGCGGATTCGAAAATTTTCCAGATTTTTTTTTCTTGTTTCGATCTCAGGGATCACCTCCCGAAGATTTTCCAGATCTTTCTGTTCACTTACAATTGTCAACAGTCGATTTTGTATTCCAAGTTGGCAACCCTATGTCTCTTACACGAAGCGGAATTCGAGAATTTGCCACAGGACTTTTTTTGTTGTTTGTTTTGATCCCAAGAATCACCTCCCGAAATTTTTTCACATCTTTCGGGTTCACCCTGTATATATAGGGTGATTTAGAACTAAGTACTCGGGATGTGGGGGATGAATCGGGATGTGACTCCTGACATCGAAACAAGTAAAGATGTTCCTATTAATGTGTGGTTAATTTCCACTTAATTTTGAAGATACAGCGTTTCGAACTTGGAACCCGAAATTGACGCCTCCAGTGATAAGAAAATGAATAATTCTTCATAAATTAGAAACGATTCATTGAATTAAAATTTCATTGTGTAAATGTGTTTCTAACAACATGGTGAATATCACAAGTGATGAAAACACGGTGTCATCGGTTGTCAGTGTTGCCAACGTGGCATTTTTTTTTAAATTTAAGTGGCACAACTTTTTAAAAAAAAATTTAAGTGGCACAGCGTCGTGTTGTTGGATATTTGGCATTCCCTAGTGATGATGAACAACATAAAGCTTACACTGCAGTGTTGGAAACTATGTATAAAACATGAGATGAAATAACTTAGGGAAATATGTAGTATGTAGGGTAAGGAAAGGTAATTTGGTGGTAATTATTACGAGACCAAATAGTCCGTTCCCTTTCTTAGCTACTAAGGGGTCTGTGAATTAACATTGTAACCTTCATGATATGCCATCTACTTTCAATCCACTGTCCCTGCCATATAGGAGTCGCCGTCGCTCAGGCGGTAGCGCGTTTGACTACGGATCGGCGGGACTGGGTTCAAAATCCCGCTGGAGACATTTTCTCGCAGTATTCTCATGCCTGGCATTCTAAGCTGCACTCAGTCTCCTATTAAAATGAGTACCGACGTGGCCTTGTTAATAATGGTCATCTTTGGAAGGTGAAGGCGGTCAAGATTGAGACTAACCACCCCACCTCACTTCGTACCGTGGGTCGAAAATACGTCGCTACCTCCACATTGCCACTCGTGCGTATCACACAGGGGTTTGCTTTACCTGTTTTATTATTATTATTATTCTTACCCTGTAACAAAGATCAGTCAATGGTACGAAATCTAAGAAAAAATGTTGTGCTATTAAATACAGGTACGTTAATACTAAGTGAAATCCGTAGGATGTGGTCTAATGTTTGTATACTACATGCCATTTTGTGCGCAAGGATCTGTAATATTGTAATATTTTTTCAAGGAGTTAAATGTGTACCTTACGTATGTTGTTTATTATTACTAGGGAATGATTAATATCCATTAATGCGACGTAGTTCCAATTGAAAATATTAAAGTTACACCAGGTTGGCAACACTGACAACCAGATGACATCGTGTATTTTCACTTCTGATATTCACCATGTGGTTAGAAACAAATTTACACAACGAAATTTTCATTCAGTGCGTCGTTTCTGATTTATTGAAAATTATTCGTTTTCTTATCATTGGAAGCGTCAATTTCGGTTCCAAGTTCGAAATGCTGTATCTCCAAAACTAAGCGGAATTTCATCCATATTAATAGGAGCGATTTTTCTTGTTTCGATGTCAGGAGTCACATCCCGAGTACATAGTTTTGAATCACCCTATGCATTTATAAATAAAAAAAAAACTCCACTTAGTAAAAATTAAAATAAAAAGTTATAGGAAGGAATGAAAAAGTCATCAATTTTACTCTTTTGCATAACAGAACATAGCTCTAGAATGATTAGGGGGAAAAGGTTTCACTGATTATACCAATCCTTTTTATTGATATTTAACTTTATGTTAGACTATGTTTTCTTCAACACATATAATAATATCGTTAACAAAATATTTTTTCTTCTCGCTTCGTAACATTAGAATGAGACTTCCTTTATTTGTTTTCCTAATTCCTCATATCTTCATTCATAATAATCGAAATTTTAACAAAGATTCAGTTGTAATTAAGAAATATATATTTTGTTTCCTCTGAAAGACCAACATACCTCCTCAGCTGCGGGAATAGGGAAAGTGACAACTTTTCAATTTTAATTGGCTATAAAATGAAAACTAAATAAGTTAGAGACAAACCAGTTGGTGTGGTTACTTATGTATATAAGAGGAGTAAATATACCAAGTTTCATGGTATATGGATGGTGGTGAATTGTTGACTCAGAACCTAAATAATGTTGGAGAGAAATGACGTCAAAGTTAAAAAAAAAAAAATCCTTTGAACTTCATTTATAGCCACTGCAGGCGTCACAGCCGACAAAACCATGAACTAAATCGCTGCAAATGCATGGCAGCATTCCGTATATCACGTATAGAAACTTCGAAACAAATATTTTGCGAACATTTAGAAGCGAAACTAAAAAGTGGGAGCGTAAAAGAAGTTTGTACAGATAATCGTATGTTTTCTTTCTCACGAGACAACATTACGATTTTGTGAAAAGGATTCCTTACCTATCCTATCGAATGGTGTAATATTCCACTATCTAAGGGTCTAAACTATTATTAGACAAGATGCTAGAAGCGAAATGAAAATCCTAGTCGACTTCCCAGCAAAACAAACTGCTGTAATGTGGAACTTATCAGCGAAGAATCGCCGGATACACCAGAAGTCAAGGAACCCTGAAATACGAAGGAAAACTATTAATAAACCTAAAAGAAATCCTATCTCGTACCCCCAACTCTCTGATAGTGGCGAGATGTTTGTAATCGTGATATCACTGTCGGAAACTTCTTTTGCTTTGTAGATCATTCTTCGTTTCGTGTTTCGTCGTGTGTAAATATTGCGTCAGTACGATGTATTGGTGGGATCCAGCAGGAAGGATCGACGGGGAACTTGGACACTACCGCAGTGTCAGCTCAGCTAATGAATGAATATGTGTATGAAAGAAGTAAATATAAAAGTGTCAAGTGTAAAAGCTGTGATGAAATGTTTCTACAGCAAAGTACGGAGATAAATACCCAAATGAAGATATGGATGCTAGAAAACAAATTAAATAAAACGTAGTGAAAATACGAAACACTAAATAAAATATCCGAATACAGCAAAAAAGACACTTACAGGATAAACCATATACCATGCGAAACTCTCAACACGGAGAGATCATGTATATAAGGAGTTCTAATACGCTTCAGTACTTGAAAAATATATGTAATGTGTAAAAAAGATGTACTTCATTCTTAAAGATTTCACAAGTATAGAAAGAAGAAGCTCAAGCACAAAAAATAGTAAAATAATAACGGGGGTAAGAACTGTATTTGTATGTGTCACATAAAATATCAAATTAATAAAACACGACAGGAAATAGGTCTAAGAAAAAATAATTGCCAGGGCGCGGGCGTGACGTCACAAAAGTGAAGCTTCCGGTTTGCGAGGAGCGCCATGTTGAGATGCACAAGAAATACATTTACATCATATAAGAAATGTTTGGTTGTGTTGCATTTGTTTGCGTAAATAGGAGTGAAAAGAATCCGGAAGAATTTACTTTTCATAGCTACGTAATATATGTGTCCGTAATATATACCGATTGAAATGTAATTTGTCTCACGTCCATATGTAGAAAAAAATGTAAAAATAAGACGTAGCCAAACATCACTTGACCTGCAATTACATGATGGTTATTCTTAAGTTGCTAGGAAAATTGTTGTGTTTTTATTTTAAAACATCATGTGCGTATACTGCAATAAATAAAATTGTATATAGTTTATTCGTTGTATGTGCAAGCAGTATTAACGTAGTTACTCGAAAGCTAGTGTTTATTTCGGAGCCCATCAAATCTTTACACATTTTTTTCTCTTTGCACTATACTGGATATCCCGTACATTACATTTTAACTATTGTAGGAGGTTTACCTGTTCTTACTTGTGTCACGGGGGAAGGCTGTAGATAGGTAGATAATGTTAGGTTAGTTTAGTTAGTCAGTTAGTTAGGTTAGTTTGCTTTAGAAATATAGCTAGAATAGTAGAAAAGCTCAGCCTTGGCCCTGGACGGATCCTTATAGCTAAGCGGATAGCAATTCTGGCAGAATGTTGCTTACAATTATTAAACATAACCGTATTACTTCCATCAGAAAAAGGATAGTTATGTTGGAGCTGCTTTAAAGTCAATATTTGCGTCTATATAGGGCTAGATGTTCAGGAGTCCGAGCCTATGAAACTGTACCGACTTAGCAACCCTGGCTCAATGAACTCAAACTCTGACCATAGTTCGATAAAATCTGAAGCAACAAAGACATAATGTTGAAGAGGCTTTCAGCAAATATATAAATTATATTGGTGCCATCTCGTCTATATACGGTAGACTTGTGTCGGGCCGAAAAGCACTAAAATATTGAGGTGTAAATATTATCCTTTTCTAGCTAATGCACATTGTTTGTTTATGTAACTGCTACTTTAATTTTTGTAACTGTGGTAGTATAAGATGCAATTGTTTCATTAGAAGATTAACTTGTCTCGTCAACTTCACTTTCCAACATTTGCATCGCTTACTGTAATCAAAATATTAACGTTCCATTTTTGAACTAAAGTTATTTCTGGCCATGTTGATAAATGCACCCTAAGTCCGTCTCAAGTCTGAAGGATGACGTCTCTCAAAGAGCATACTTCGTGGAAAACAGACTAATTAATCTATAAATCTCAAACGGATGTCATTTCACATGATATATTTAACAACGAAAGGAAGGAGCTGTCAAGGTAGTGGCCACGATCCATCTTGAAGGTGCCATCTCGGTATGTAATTTGTATGAAGAAAATTGACTGACATAAATTCGAACCAACGATATACCATATGAGAAAAGCAAAGTTCTACCAGCTGAACTACGGATGTGCGGTAAACTGTAAAGGTAGCGGTCTAGCTGTCTTAAAAGTCACCATTCCGATATTTGCTTTATGAAACTGATTAAAATTCTGTATCAATTGATATAGTAGATTGGTACAGTCGCGGGACTAAACTCTCTTATATCGTTTAAATATTAAGAAAAACCTGAGAAAGAAGCTTTTACATCTATCTCTATTACTTGGGAGGGGACGCACCACGGTGAGCTCTGGAGAAAGGTGACGCCATTCAGATATTCGCCTTCTGAGCTAAGGTTATTCATTAAAAACACTCAGTCGATGTGGTCAGTTACTATAGGATTTCTAGCGACTTCACAGTCCTTCATAGTATTAAAATGTCTTACGTTAGTGCATTAAATAGGTTCCGGTGTAATCTTAGACGGTTCCTCTCGGGATTAAAACCAGGGATCAAAAGGAGACACCGTAATATATTTCGGTAAATCCAGGTGTCATGGTCACGACTACCTCAGACTACTATGCCACGGAATCCGTGGAAATGTCCCTTGTTGGGTTTCGAATCCAGTCCTGGGTAAATTCTAGGGGTAGCGAAAATATCTGAATGACCCATTATATCTGGGAGCCGTAGTCGAAAAAGTGCGGTTCACCGATTTTCATGAAATTTGTGTAGCAAGTGCAGAAACCTTCGTAGAACTCAGGTGTGTTAGAAGTTCTATACAGAAATCAACAAGGGTCGAGCTAGGAGGTGAGGGGAGTCCAGTTGATTTTGACTTCTAAATCACGCAGTTCTTGATTTTTTTTAAAAAAATATACAAGGACCAAAATCCCTTTTCTCGCATCAGAAGAAAATGTATTTTACGACGATAAAAGTAAACAAACTTATTTCCTTCCTCAGACTAAATGAAAATATAATCTAGAGCAGTTCCACTTTTGGGACATATCAGGAGAGCAATTCCTCTCTGAAGACAAGTTACTACAACTCAATAAATATGACATTTGGATATGAACATTTACAATGGCAGGTAAGCAGCTTTGTTGTACGTACGTCCGGATAGTATTTTATCCGGATTTAGCCATCCATAACACCACATATGGAGAGTTTTTTCTCCTTATTGGCACATAAGTAGCAAGGTATATGGAAGTCAACCTTGCTTGGAAAAGCGACATCATCGCGGTATGTTTTGTTGGAAATTCATATTTACTCGAATACATTTTTTATTAAAAAATACACGTGTCATTTCAAGTCGATTAGTAAATATTAAGTTGCTATTAACAGTGTTTTCCGTGAAAATATTAGACGTATTTTTCAATGTGTTAAATGAGCATATGGTAATGTTTTGTGCGTCTCAATATGGCGTATAGGCCACGCCCACCGACTTCACCTTTCAAACACGGAGTTATATGGAGGGCAGTCATCTTATTTTATATACCATCTTTATGATAATAACACACTGACCACTTAACCATAAGGAGAAACGAAAGAACGTCTGAGCTTGCTGGGTGCTTCCAGTGAAGAGAAGATGGTGAAAAACTTCCCCAATGTAGCAAACGCAAAGCTATGTGGAGAGGCAGGGGTGGAATACAAATTAATACAAATGCGAAGCTAATGCTCTACGAACAGAGATTCCTTCACTTCAGACATTAAGAAAATATACGTTTACTTTAGAAATAAAAGCCTTTATTTGGCCTTTCCAGAAAGCCAACAATTACAGACAATTTAACATTTTCATCAAACAATGTGTAGACAAATAGTTGTCATAGTTAAGTTATTCGATGGATGTTCATTATAGAAGCTGGTGAGTATTAATTTATTTATTAATATAAAAATATTGTTTTTGTTAAAATTTGTAGAAATTTATCAATATTTAATTATTTATCACTGATAAACCTTTGTACTTTAATTGGACGTTATTTAAAGTAAGATTGTCTTTTTAATTTAGTTTATGTCCTTCTGCATCAGTGTAAAAGTGCTACTTCTTCGTGTTAATTGTGAGATAAGTTCAAATTTTCTAAATACACAATAAAAGTGTATTACTACCTGGATTGTGCTTTAGTTATCCAGCTATTAGAGCGCTACCTATGTTCCTTTTTTATTCTATGAATGTCCTATCTCCTCGACTTTCATTATCGATATATTGCATTATGTATTTCTATTAAAACGAAAGTTCATTTACCCAGCTCTCGTGGTTCAGGCGGTAATGTCATGGACTTTGGATCGGCAATGTGAAAGTACGCGGGTTCGAACCCCGCGGCCGAACGTCCTGACTGAAGTTTTTCAGAATTTCCTTCAATTTCACGAGAAGAGTGCCTGGACCTTAAGTAAGATGCCGAGATAATTTTTTCCAAATTCTTAGTCTAATGCATCCTGGCTTGAGCAAAAGATATCAAAAGACTACCTATAAGTACAAACTCAACGAATCATTACATGAAATATCGGTATAATATCACATAGTTGGGAAATTTTTGTTTTTGTATTGTTTTTGTTTTTCGAATCTGAATTACTTCCATTGGCCATTTTCTATGAATCTAAATGCATATACATGAACTTTGTATCAGTTTTCTATGCCCCATTTTGTCAGGCATGGACTCTTTTATCAACCTATCAGACGATATATAAGCATAGTTAACTTGAATGATTAAAGGGAATTTCCAGAAAGGATGTTACTGCTAATTGCTGTAATTACGAATTGGGTTATTTATTCTGTTCTAGTTCTGTTTGCTATGTGAGTTCCAGCATTTCGTCTTTACTAACAGACAGAGGTAATTGTAAATCACTAATCACCAATTGGATTATTACCGTGTGCAAGGTCACAACAGGATAAATATATACGATTCATAATAATCGATGAACAACGGAACACTCTCAATTGAAAGAATACGGTTAAAATCAATAAAAGAGCTTCAAATTCTATTTAAACCTGTCAACCCACTACACAACCTAAACTGAAATTTCTAGCAGAATCCCTTGTTAAAAATTATGTTACTATTATTGCTACAGATAAATGTACACGATTGTTAATGTATAAAAGCTAGTCATGAATAAAACTCTTTTAGGCGGTCTACTATTATATTGCTTTCTACACCACTTGACAGCATCTTAAGACCACCTTCTTAACAATGATTAGCAAAAAAAAAAAAAAAAAAAAAAAATCCTAAAATACTACAGAAATATTAATTACAACGAAAGACATTAACTTGTTGTTGGATCTGAATTAGTTCAATTGGTAGAGCGTTAGTTTAGCTATCATAACACCTAGGAAAGGATCCAAATTGCAACCTAACCTGAGTATTTCAACAGTTAAACTAGCGAAATGCCCGGATGATACCTTCAACCTATCAACCTCATGAGATTAACTTAGACAAAATTCAAAAATCATTTCTAAAAAAAAAAAAAAAAATGCTGTTATATTTCAATAGTAGCCAATATGTCCTTATTACAATATATCGTATTTCGAGCATAAACTGATATGTTTGTGCTATGCTCTGTTTATTAGCTAACGAAAATGCTTTATTCCGAACAGATTTCAGGCGAAATGGTTTCGGAATAGATTGTGAATTTTCATACAAAAAGTATATAAATAATTATTGGGAAATATTTTTAACCCATTAACTGCCAAATTTTTTTCTGAATATGTTTTACTTTATTTATATTCAACTACATCTGATTAGTAAGAAGAGACATGAATTTTCAATTACAGCACACAAAATGTTGAATAATTTCAAAATTTTGGCTGATCCCCAAATGGGGATCACGGCACATACCATCTACTTTTGATGCCATTGCTGAAAGCATTCAACATGTAGTCCAACATCGCATCGACTACATTGTTTGCGCACATTCTTCTTACAAACTCCACATTTCCTTTGTTTTCCCATATCGGTGCGTTTGATGTAGTGAGATCCGGATGTTCTGATGTCAACTGGAACACGAGTGAGTGATGACGTGGGAAAAGATTTCCTCCCAGGCTTTTTCGGATCGGATAACGGTGACGACAGAGCCAGATACGCTCTAGCAACCTTTCTTCTATAAGCCAAAAGGGAAATTGTACCATTTGCAAAACAATACAGTAGGTGGGCGTTAACCAGTGCAACGTCAATGGCGTTGGTAATCAAGGGAAAATACAACTTTTTCCATCTGATTTTTACTCTATACTTTTGGACGTTCCAGTAGATCTTGTCCACTCCACCCATATACTTGTTATACTCTGCGATAAGTTAGGGGTTGGGGGACTCGAGCATCTTTCTTTTCAGCCTTACTCCATCGCTTCACATGCGAAATAGGTTCGATTGTATCATGGTTGGATAGAAGTTTCACACAGCTGCTGTCATTCCAGATGACAACGAAAATTTCATTCTGCTAATCAAATCTGTAATCATACGTTCCTCGTTCTGTTTTCTTCATCTCCTTGTCTGTAGGAATAGGACATTTGTCCATTCTGTTGCATCGAACAGTTCCTGTTGCTCTGATATCGATATCTTGCAAATGTTTCATCAGGAAGAATTGCGTGAAAAAAAAATTGTCAAAATAAAGTTTGTGAGCGTTTGCAGTCTCTAAACTGGAAATCATTTTCAGGACAACAGAAGACCCAAGTCCAGTCACATTTGCCGGCCGGGTGGTCGAGCGGTCTGCGGCGGTAGGCTATCCGACTCAACGTTCCCGGGTTCGAGTCCCGGCAGGGGCATGGGTGTGGATTTTAACAATTAACAGCTAAAGGCAAATCGTGACGGGGCAAAGTCCAAAGTTACTAAACTGGCCCATATAAAAATAAAGTTTACCAAAGTTTTCCAGTCACATTTTCCTCAGCCTTGATGTCTCTCGACTTGCACTCATACACATACATCTGATAACAATAACCTGTTTCTGAGCAGCACATCGCCCACTGTTTGAAACCAAACCTCACTGGCTTACCACGAATAAACTGCTTGAGATAGTGGTGTCCGAAATATCGAACCATTTGCTCATCAACACTCAAATTTTCAGAGAACACACCAAACTGCAGGAAGTTTTCATTTAGTTTGTCAATCAATGCCCGAATCTTGAAGAGTTTATCCCGTTCTTCTGCAGGAATTCTTTGGAGCTCCGAGTTGTCGTTGAGATGGAGATACCGCTTGATTTCAAGATACCTGTTTCGACTCATGCATTTTCTCACGCATTGGAGATCCATGTCTCCATCCTCACATCAAAATAGTTGTTCTTGAGGAACAGAATGATACCCAGTAAAAAGAAGAATGCCAATAAATTTCTTGATACAGTCATTTGAAAGTTGAAAGTGATGGACGTTTTTCTGTGCAGCATACACCACAGACTGACGCACAATATATGAAATAATTGTGTCATTAAACATCTTCTCAAAACATTCTACTGCGCTTTTCCCTTTGAGTTCACTAATGATATTATTTCTCCTTGTCTCCACAGCATCAGAAGTTGAATAAACTTTCGAGTAACTAGGTTCTTGTTCCTTCCAGCTAGAAGTAATTATTGCCTTCTTTTTGGTAGGAGGTGTGGCTAAATCCTCTTTATCTGTACTTGATGTTGCCAAAGGTAGCTTCACTAAATCACATTCATTCTTCCCTGCTGCTCGATGAATTTCAACAAGTCCGGGAACATCTGCCGGTTCTTCATTAGCCATAATGTCATCATCGAAGTCTTCATTATCCGACATTTTTCTACGTTCTGGAGGAAGTTCCACTATGTCAATAGGGCCATTGACGTCATCAGCATCGTCGGAATCCCAAAACTCATCAGTATTTATTATATCAGTGATTTCTTTCAAAGAATAAAACTTACGTTGTGCCATTTCCAGTAAACGCCAATAACAAAATATGTCCTTTATTTTTACACGATATCAGACGTGAGCCCCAAATGGGGATCGAGTTATTTGGGGCCGTTGTCCGTACCCAAATTACATTCAGATGCAAAAGGTGATACTAAAACATTCAGTGTTTATCATCTTCCAAGGTGAACATACACTGACTAAAACTATCCTTAATAACTACAATCTTTTCCACCTTCACAAAACACGTTTCAGTGTTGGAACGAAAAAGTGCGCCTCTACCAAACAAAGTAGCTTGTTTACACAACACGTAACATGCACGTGATTTTTTTCGTTTCCTTTACACAGGAGAAATCTAGCTGAAACACGAGAATATAAAGTTTATCTATGTTACTGACAGATGGCGCCACTAGACAGGTTGAAGTATGTTATCCCCATTTGGGGATCACGGCAGTAAATGGGTTAATATAAAGACTAGAAAGCTTAATAAATGTAGAACGTTTTGAAATGTATGCTTTCTACTGCTAATTTCTCATTTTCATGTCAGACGTTATTCATATAACAAGAAACTATAAGATAGTTCAAATTCAAAACATATAGCTATTACACAAACGTAGTGAATTATTTTGAAATATCGTTTTACAAATTACACATGTATTAATAATGTTGGTGTGTCAAACAAGATACAATCAAATCGCAATATTTTCAATATGTGATCCATTTACTAGCGTAATCGAAAGATGGCAATCAACGTTATTATTATATCGAAAGACTCTTTAAGGGCAACAAGTACAGAAATTATCCACATTCAATTAAACCAGTCAAATCAATAATTAGACAAATAATAATAATTTCTGGTGTTGAAACACTTTTAAGTTCTCCGTAAAGATCTCCATCAGCTAAGAGGCACATTTCATTCCCTCTTTGCAAACAATCAAGTGGACGATATGTTGTGGCTCATGGAAAAAATTCTCAACCGACTGGAAACTAGCCTGTGTTCTTCATTCAAATAGATGAATAATGTTACCCCATCGCTGGTCCTTAGCATTACTTATCCAATTGATTATTTAAACAAGTTCATGACACCGTCAGAATGTACTGAAGTGCTTGCCGTAAACAAATTGAGTAAAGCTGGCTTCTGGGGACAGTTTACACGTTGATATGAGTATCAGTAAGTGGATGAAAATTGAGAAATGAGAACAGTATTGACTACCCAATAACTTTCACTTAAGTGCTTAGAGTATACATGCGGAGTGGTAGTAGTGGCACCCGAGTGAAGACAGGTGCTGAAGTTGTATTTCAAGTGACTTGCTCCTCACCTAATGTATGGTAATGGACTGGTAAATTAAATGGAAGTACCAGTCACGAAGGTACATTAAATAACGACCAAAAAGTTTCGGTGTCGCCAAGAAACGTTAATACACATACAATGCAAAATGTCCCTAAAGGAGCTCGTTTTATTAACCATGTTAGCCCATTTTCGTGAAGGATGTTGGATGCTGCCAGATTGCATATTGAAAATGTTGAAATTTCATCGGTATATTGATCAATTTAATTTGTAATTTCATTTTATTTTAAATCTCAAGTCCATGATGAGTTTAGCATCAACATTAATGCAGATGCATTGTAAAAAGAGATACATAAATATAGGGATTCTTTTTCAACGACCATACAAGTACACTTTAATGTACGTAGAACTTTGTTATTTTATATTAAAATATTGCAACTCCTTGAGATGTCCAATAGTTTTTTTATGTATAACATGAATATTAAGTATTAAAATGAAGTACTCAGCTGAGATGTCCAATAGTACTCCTAAAAAAATTACAAAACGAAAAATAAAGCAAAACGCGACCAAACATCTATTTAGTTTTTTAAATATAATAATTAAACCAAAACTATGCACTGTTTTTAAGCTCTAAAAGTAAGAAGGAATATTAGCAGAAAATATATAAATTAAAATGTTACAAAAGGTACAGTAAACAATAACTCAGTAAATTAAGGTAGTATCTAGTTTTATATGCTTAGTTTTCTTCTGGAATCTAACATATATGATAAAAACTTTCGTGTCTGCCACCTATTGAGCGTTGATAGAAAAGCATAATTATGGCAATAAAGAAATTATTACGTGTTGTCTCTTAAATTAGTACAAAAGTACTTAAAATTCGGTAGCAAATAAAGTATATTACATAGAAGCTAAAAAACGTTTATTTTGTTAATGTAAATTCGTTTTTTTTAACATGAAAAGTAGAATTGATTGTTCTTATATTTTGTAAAAAAAAGTCAAGTGAAATATTGTGATGCATGGCTTTCAATTATGATCCATACATCAAATTATACGTGAATTATTGGATTACTGTAACAGTAGCTGTCAACATTCTCTAGGCTGTGGTTCTTAACCACCGGGCCGCGAATCAGTTCAAACCCAAACGTGACTTATTAAAAATGGTAACCAACATACACAGAATTTATTTAGGAAACTTCAATTAGAGGATGCCAATTGTTTTCAAAGCTTTTGTTTCGATAACCACGTCTAGCTTGAGTAGATTTAAAATTTTTAATTTTCTTTTCCATCTCACTTCTACTAACGCTATAGCACTTAGAGCGTTGGATAGAGCGTCAATTGTCTTACTTCTCTCTTTGTACTGCATACGTTGTGTCCAAGATAAAAGGCATTTCTTGATAATCGTCAATAAATTGCAAGGTGTTTTGTAATTTTTAGATGTAGGTTAATGCAACAAAAGTTAGCGGAGAACACTAAAAACACATCAGTAAATTATACATCGCGTGCAACAAACAAATAATCGTTGTTCTCCAAAGTAAAGAGGTTTCGTCTTTTGCGTTTTCCAATACTGAGACGGCTAGAATATATCTGCGTATGATTTCGATACAACTATAATCTCGAAGTGAGAATACTGTATTCGAACGTATTAATGGGTTTCATATTAATATCTTTGTTAGCTGAAAGCTGAGACGTCGGTTGAGACCTCGACTCCAGTCCTCTACGAGAGCTGTGTCTTTCCGGATGTCAAACGGACTTGAATTGTGTCAACAACTAGAAAAAAAATTCCATCTATGACTCAAAGGCATAAATCTTTTCTCTTTGTGTTATGCTTCTGTACAGTTCCAATTTCCGGTAGGTAACAATGCAAATGATCTATGGCTGGAAGATATGCTCAACCTGAGTATATAAGGTTTATGAAAGCCGAACTCCAAAACCTGAAAACTATTTTGCTTTCTTTCTTATCTCAGCAGTGTTGGACAACAAAACGATTTTCTTCATATTTTCTTTGTTGCTCATTTTGCTTTAAATGAAGTCGTATAAGAAAGAGCTCAAAGAATGTATGTCCCCTATTTGCCTGATCATTTATGAACTATTAAAATGAAAGACTAGCATCGTTGTGGGAAATAATGTTAAAAACCAACATCCATAAAAGTCTGTTAAAGAATTGACTTCTTACTGCTGGTTTAGACAAAAGCAGATTCTGCCCATAGTCAAACTCGATAACCCGAACACGTCAAGCCAGATTGACGAGTATGTACTTCATTGGGTGATCTTGTAGTTATTTTTAGTCCATTGTTCACGAATCTTCAGGATTTTCTTTGCATGTGATATTACATTTGCCGTAAACATCACAAGTATCATTGCGAAGCTAGTAGAATGAGAACTCAGGATTTTATACAAATTATCCATGATAAATGATGACGTTCCACATGATCAGTTTCCCCATCTCTTTAAAGAAATAATCTCTCAGAATAGGTTGGATAATTTCTGGATTTTTAAACAAGGATAATCAATTTTTTTTAATTGATATGGAACATAAAAAAATGCTATTTTGTGTGAAAGTATTGCCCAATATTCTTCTACCAAATCCCAAGGTTCAGAAAAAAATCTTCTTTCGTCTGTTAAAATACTTTTCTTACACGTCAGCAAGTACTGGTGAATTATTCCTGCACAATTAATGCTGAATGCTTAGAAATCTATTGAGGCCAAATTGGAAAAGAGGTTACTGATTGTGTATTTAATTTCTGAACTTCTCACTTCAAATTTGGAATTAAAAATTTTAGTTCTTTTTTCTTTCCTGTTGCAGTGCATTCTTTCTCCTTTTTAGGTAGCATCACTGTTGCTAGATATGTTACCGTTACACTCTCTACGGTATGGACAGAAATATGTGAAAAATGATTTTCGATTCCTGAACGGATATATTGTTTATAACAGTCCTTGGCTGATTTGATGACTGTACCAGTTCTAGAAAAAAATATCTGCTGATCTGCAAACACTAACTACATTTTTTATTCACATGATTCTCTAAACATTCACTTTTTCTTCATCAACACCCACACTGCCTTCAGAACCTAAGGAATCAAATATATAACTCTTTGATCGCAAAAATGCAGTATCAACAAATACACACTGAGGGGAAAAAAGCAGCTATACAATATTCTTTAACAACAGTAACGGAAGCCAGTGTCAATGGTACAAGATCGCCTGACAGTGAGAGTAATTGTCGCACAATTTCACGATACCTGTTCTCGTTGACGTTCTAGCCTAAATGGCGTAAGTGCATATTGTCAAAAAATGCAATAGGATGAGTGTATAAGAGACATCAGAATTCAGGCCGATATATCCAAAAGTAGAGTCACATTTCATTCAGAACGTCATGGCATTTAGAAATTACTGAACCCGAATCTAACATCAGTTTCTCTCTTCCTGTTCAGATTAAACTTGTAGTCAACTTCAAAGACAGACATACGAAGTGACACAAATTACAGACCAAATCTTTGAAGAAAGATTAACTCACATTATGAACCATCTTAACCCACGGATGACGTTCGATCGCAGATTAAAAATGATGAAATATAATTTCGATCTCCATCGATTTTATTTAAAATCTCAATATAAATAAAATGTCCAACTACAGGGTGTAGTTTTATTCAGGTGTTAGATGATAAGATATAGTTTTAAAAATATGGTGTTTTTCGCCACGACCCAGCATGTAATTCTTTTAACATGTATCTAAAATATTAATATTTTGTTTTAAACTATAGCACTTGTTTGATATGTTGAATGGTTCTGCTTATGTAGAACCTGAAAATTATGTTTTAAACTGAAGTAGTTGACTGAGATGTCATCAAACATTTACTGATAGAAATTATTTCCACAGCATATAGAGCAGTATTACTCAACAGGTGTGTCGCGAGATTTGACAAGTGTACCTCGAAACTTCTGAAATTTTGTGATTTTGCTGGTAAAGGTATTTCAAAGAATTTAACTCAATATTTATTTTAAAAAAAACACACTACAAACATTTCCATCACCTTTAAACGTGGAAAGATTTGGAATGACTCACATGAAATATTTGTAAATAAATTTAAAAATAATATTAGTAACCCAATTTCCCGCAAAACACTATTTATAACTAGCAGAATTCGTATATCGCTTGTAGAAACCGGCAACAATGAGCGCCTTCGGCAAGCGTGACACCCCTACCGGCGAGTAGATAATACATAATAAAACATAATGGATTCCCTGCTGTGAATATCCTACTGAATTAAATTTAGAACATTGAAAAGTAATATTTAAAAGTAAAACAATAAGTAGTCGATACTTTTAAGACCACGAAAGACATGTTCAAGTATTTTGGACGCTCATTAATACACAGCAAAACCAATATGTTTTATTATGGGGGACCGGTAGCCTCATCAGCTTCGATTATATGGTACACTAAAGTCAACAATTACTAAATGTCGATTCTTGTTTTAGTATTTTGAACTACTTTTCTGGAGGCAACATACGCAGAACCACATAAACACCTTCTGAGCGTATATATTGCAAACCTGAAAATACATTGACCCCGCAGTGTTGCAATGATATATTATGTGGAATCTTCCTATAGCATACATTTTGACTGAACTAATTAAAAGCTTCCTGAATAATTTAATAAAACATGCAGTTTCTTGAAAAAATATATATTTTTCAGAATATTTCGTCCCACGTGCTAGAGCTTCCTTAACTGCAAACTACTTTCTCTACAAGTAATTAAAACCATTGGAACAAATTTAGTTTCAGGTGATCATGGAATTGAGACGTATACGCGAACGAAAGTCTATGTGCTATCCTTTAACATGGAACATAGACTTTTGTTCGCGCATACGCCTCAATCATCTCAGGCCTTAGGTAAACTGAGATAACCATCTAAAGAGTCTAACAAATGAGATGCAAAAGACTGAAAAAAAAATATTAAATGAAATTAAATGATAATGGAATGAAAATATATCTTAATCTAATAGCCAGATCAAGCATGTTTGATATTCATGTAATTATTATTTACATTATTTTAAGAAAACTGACTGTGATGAAAAGTTGCAAAGTCCTTTATAATCAGTAGTCGAAAATGCATTAATATTCACAACAAATATATCTAAATTGTTTTTAAAAGTAAATACACTGTTCTATGTTTAAAAAACTCTCAGTATAAATACAGCATCACATTTTATATTGGTAACTAAGTTGTATTAAGGAGTTATTCCTACTGCTGCCCACAATACGTCGTAGTAAAATATAAAACGAACAAAAAGTATATACTTCAACAAATGCTTTACCGAAAATAAAATATAAAAATTGAAAAGTGCAAATTTATTTCAATCTCACAAATAATTTTGTAACACAATATTTTATAAATTCAAAACTCTCAATCGCAAGGCACGTAGAAGTTACAGTTGCATCGAGATTTCTCAGCCTTCAATTCATCGTATACGTATCATTCACCATTTGAACTATGTCGTGAGATTAAAAAGAATAAATTGAAAAATCAAGTTTTAATACCTTATTCGCTTAATGTTTAAACGGCTCACCAAATATGTAATATCAGGGCGTTACATAAGTTCGCGACCTCCTATTGACGTTCTTTTCCTCGGTTTCGTTTCTTCTTTTTCTGCTTATTTCCCCACTGTGCAAATATACTTATATATAACAGGTTTTATCATAGACTTCGAATTCCTTAATAATTTGTCATGATTAATTATTCTTTTTCTGAATATCAAAGAAATCTGCCCTGAAACAGTTACTAAAATGGCTGATTGAAAAGTTTCAAATCTGGCTCTATTACTCTTACCAGCGTGCGTTTTGTGAATGCTCTACTGGATGTCTTAAAGGTTGTATCTAAAAGAGTCTGAATCTGCAGTGGAACAAGCGTGAACGTCATAAGTAAATGCCAGCGCGTCAAAATAACAAGTACAGGTTGTCATGACGGATGAAGAAGACGTCACTGGGAAAATACAGCAGAGGTTTGCGACTGAATTTTGTTTGAAATTCGTTAAGTATGAAAATGAAACATTTGAAATGTTATAAATATATAACGAGAACATTCGAACTGTGTTTCTTCAACTCTGCGCTCGTTGTTGCATCTATTCTTCTTTTTGATTACCCACCTGGCCCACACGACTCATTTTAGGTTCCTCCGCCGCAATATGGTGAGTGCGTTCGAAGGGGATTTTGAGTCTAGCGGTACGTTCACGTAACAGTTGCCATCTGTCACGTTCCAACAGTTCAACAGCCTTGCCGATGTTGAAATTACTAGATGCAGTAGGTGGACTAAAAGCACGTTTCTTGTCAATCACTCGCGTGTTTCCGCTTTTGAAATGCATCCATTAGTGATACACAGCAGTACGACTCATTGTCTCCCCCTCCCCTATATAGTTCTATCATTTCAAATGTTTCATTTCCACACTTTCCGAGCTTCGTTCAGAATTCAGTCACACACCTCTGCCGAATTTTCCCAGGGATCTTCTCATTATCCGCCATACCTAACTATTCACCTGCCATGACAAACTGCGATTGCTACTGTCACCCACTTGTAACGTCCACGGCTGTCCTACTGCATACTTCTTTGGGTACGACCTTTTAAGTATCCAGTAGAGGATTCATATGACGCATAACTGGAAAGAGTAATAGAGCCAGTCTTGAAACATTTCAAGCAGCCTTCATAGGTAAAAGACAGAATTGTTGAAAGTGCGGTGGAAGGCCTAGGTACTGTCGGATTAACTTCTATAAGAAAATGGTTCAAACGCCTCAAGATCAACCACCTCCGGAAGACCTGTGACTTTGTATCTATACGTCATACAAGCTATTGAAGCGAGTACTCAAACAAGCACGTGCAGATTGTCGAGTGACCTTGGTACTTCAAATTGACATCGAAACCTCGTCGAGCTCAGTAACGTCATCAGGCGCTGTCGAGTGGTACCCCTTAAGCTGACCCAGGCACAAGCTCAAAGGCAAATCGACATGTGCCGTCATCTGCTCCATCAGAGGTTTGGTGACAGAGGCATCATGTGCGCTGAAAAATTGATTGGTCGCCGTCGAAGGAATCTAAGATAATTTAATTTATTGCGGCTGCCGTATTGCTTTTGGATGTTAACATGGCACACTCACATAACCATTCCATTGATTTCCCTATTATATTCTGCATATCGGGATAAATTTCGGACTTAAGATCTGTTATATTGAATACGAGGTTTCGTATTTTTCTCTCAAAATTACGAAACTCTCAGTCACCAGTTTTGAGAAGTATATCACAAAATTTTCCTGCCGCCATGTCACCATTTATGTGGACTTTCATGTTCTTCTTAAGGCATAATTTGCTGATAAGAGGACATAAGTATAAAGATTTTATGCATGCCTTTACTTCATCAGCACGCGTTCCTCTTGGAACTTCCGACAAAGTATGTCGAAAATCTGCAGTCAATAGGATGGTGACACCTCCCATAACCCCAGCGTTTTTCCTGTTACCTTTCAGAGTTCTGCTAAGAACTTCAAAAGCTCCTTCATGTGCCATAGTACTCTTGTCCCAAACAATAAGTTTACAATCCTGAAGGACCCGGGTCATGTTACTTATATGCGACATTGCATGTAGGAGGTTCTGCACGTACTAAGCTTAAAGAGAGCTTTAAAAGCAGCGTGTGCAGTCTTGCCACCCTTCAACAACGTAACAGCAATGTCAGATGATGCTACTGTCAGCTCAATCCCCCTTCACTTCATACTTTGGCTCTAGTTAAGTTAATAAGGAACGTTTCTCCTGTACCAGCTGGAAATCGGAAAAAGTTACCAGAGCCAGTGTCAATGCTCTTAAGGGCCTGATCATCAACATTAAATTGTTCATCTGTCAAGGAACGTTCATTATCTGAGATTCTACGCCAAAGACTGTATATCATAGCTGGTCTCCATTAAATAGCCTCAGTTAACTATATTTCCTCGAGACTTTTTCGGATCAGGCAAACCATATTTTATTAAACGTTGACCTCCTAAGGCCAATACTGCGTCTTCAATCATTGAGAAGCCCCTGTTATATAATACTGTATCCATTGTTTGGCAAGAACTGCATTGTAACTGCCTCAGGACTTGTCGACGTACATTCTCAGTGAGTTTATTTTTATGTTTTCCCCCAAAAATCAAAGGATTTAACAATTGACTAAACACGAACATGACTGTAAAAATTTCGCGCAATTTGTGGGGAGAATCTCACAATTCAGCTTCTTCTAAGGAGGAGTTCCAATGTGTATCACCCTCTGATAAACAGAGCCCCTGACATGCGGTCTGGTATGTGGGATGAAGAACAGAGTTAACAGTTTTCAGATCCGAGAAGAAAGTCGGGCCACGTACTTGATGCAGCAAGAGACAAAGGTGATAGCACTACGTGTTATTAGGGGTGAATGGTGTACACCCTCTCTAATGTGACATTTATTCACACCAGGTCAGCCTTCAACGTATGTTCCGCGTTTCCTACTGTTGAATCGATTACACAGCACAACACATGTTTTGGTGCCGAGAGTTTTTGAGTTGATTTTACGTATGTTTGGTGTGCTGAATTCAAATATGACAATGATTTTCGCCTGACAGCTTTAATTTTGTAAAATATCAAAATAGCGTGATTTACGTTACGCCATTTTAAATTAGGGTCATAGTCCAAAAACGAAAATTTAAAGGATTGAAAAATATAGCATAATTTTATTTTCTTGAGCATTTTAACAACAATGAAACGTAGTAATGTTAAAGTAACACTACAATAACACTTAGTCTTCAAAAGATTAACAACAATCAAAAGAAAACTTAGCTGACAGTTAGGAAGCTTCTTTTGCGGGACATTCTTGAATTAATTGTATTAGAACAAGATCCAGCAGTAAAATATGCCATCATGCGTGTATCTTGTGTAGTGGTCCTCCATTCCGTTTATATCCTGGTGAAATATTGCACCTTGCTCTTCACTGGTATCATCTAAATTTTCAGGAAAGCGGTCCAAGTGGCTGTGTAAGTAATGAACTTTTATGTTCATGTGAGATCCAATACGTCTTAAATTATCAAGTATTTTCTTTACTAGCTCGACATAGTTATTAGTTTTGTGGTTGCCAAAAACATTTCTGACAACAAGTACAAATGACGTTCAAGCAGTTCCCTCAGCTGCAGTCATCGAATGCACGAAAGTAGATCATAGGTGAGTTGTCTTATTGGGGAACCACAAAAAATTTCAACGCTAAGTTTTTCTGCATGTACGGTCCAGGCAATTTCGTCCTATGTGCACAAAGCATGGTCCGTGTCAATCAAGAGTGTTTATAAACTATTTCTTCAAGCCTAGCTTTATATTCAATTGCGGCCAAATTATTTTGTCTTGTTCAGCTAAGGGTACACGAATAACTTTTTTCGCCAACATTTATCTTTCCTCTTATAGGCCAGTCTCTTCTCTACCAGTGCTCTCGTTTGGCTCTGCTGTCCCAGAGGCAAAAGAAGCAAGGATATTTGTGTAGCCACTTTTTTGGTCAAGAAGGAAGTTGACTATTTTTAGATCCGCACAAATTACCCATTGATGTTCATCATACGTTATCTTCTCCAGCACCAAAGCTATAGTATCATAAATGGAACATAAAACGTGGTTATATAAGCCTCGGCTGTTTTATGCACCTCCTGTAAGAAGATTCAATTCATTGTGAGGCACAAGATGGTATTCACCTTCTAGTTGTCGCCCCACGAACTACGGTCTATCATAAGACCAGCGCTAGGAATCTGAAGACTCTGATATCTCATTATTAGGACAATATCAACTCAAGATCCAGTGTTATATGGGGCTAATCTGCAAGTAGGGACGTCGAAGTACGTCTGAGTGCAGATTGCATTTATATGAGTTAGTGGTGCTCAAAAGTTATAGCTGATTGGGAGGAAATAGTTTCTATATTTGGAATCAGCACACCAAATATAGTCACAATCAGTTATAATATTCGAGGCACCAAACAAAAATATTTTTGTTGATCCTCTTCACACAAAATAGACAGGTTATTCACAATACACGAGTGTCTTTGCGAAGCTGTCAGTTTTGCTCAAACACCTTGACGTTAGTAGTGAAACAACCATCAGATAGAGATCTTCAATATTGTGAATATCGGTCTTACCCTGTTTCGGTATCTTTGAGAAGAGTCCCTTGGGTAGTGTTGCTACATTTGCCTTTTTCCATCCAGAGTAAATTATTATTCATGGCACCACAAGGTCCATCATGTTAGACCTATCGTGGAGGAGAGGACACATATCTGGATTATGAAGTTGAGCAAAGATAATGTCGTCAAGTTTGTTAGAGGAAAGGCATGTTTTTGCCATCCTGCAGAACACCTGTAGCAGTAAACTGTACCGAACGATTTTCCTTTAGTTAAAATAGATTAATTTCTTTAACTTTTAAATGGAATACTATGGACATTATATAATGACGATCATATGACTGTTGATCAGGTAACAACCCATCTCTAACTTCGCTCCACCCGCTGTTGCACGTAAATGTAATGAAAAGTTCAGGTCACCATAATATCTAACCTATATCATAGCATCTTGTGTCTTTTCGTGCATATAGCGGAAACTTAAGTTAAAAAAATCTTTTTGTGATAAACT
>JAGDQP010010048.1:40217-57043 GCA_022664845.1 Lepisma saccharinum
GTTGTCATTTGAAATTGGATCCCCCATTAACTGGTGTTGGCTATTAATGTCAGCTATAAGAATTAAATTCCTAAATTTAGTCAAGTATGCGAATAGTGGTAAACTTTTGTTAATATCTGTTCTTCGACATGAATATAGCGTTGCCAAAATTATTGGATTTTTTGGTTGTTTCACTTCTATTGCCAATGGTGTGGTTAATTCATCCTTCAAGTGTTGTGGAATTTCTAATTCATTTGCCTGAAGTTTGTTATTAATAAGTATCGCAGTTCCTCCATTAGCTAGTTTCCTATCATTTCTGAAAATTTAAAAATCTGATACATTCAATTTGAAATTTTTGGTTAGCTTGGTTTCATTTAGAATTATAATGTCTATTTGTTTGTCTATTGCCAATTGAATCGTTTCGTGTATCTTCTCTCTTATGCCATTGATATTAACAAACATTACCCTCATGATACCTTGCGAAATTTTGTTTGTTCTCCGTAATGGTTTTTTGTCCATGATCTAAGGAATCTTGTTTTGAAAAAGTGGAACTTTTGTTAGTTTTTTTGCTTTTTGTCAAATGTTTCATGCCCTATATGAATATGTCCATCAATGGATTGAATGATGTTCAAATGTCTATAGAGAAATTCTTCCGACGGTGCTTTTATTATTGTGTTTAATCTGGAGAAAACATCTTGTGGTAAAGCTAGGCCCAAAATGGATAATACCCAATTTGCAATTCTGCAAGTATGCTCTTCAATAAGTGCATTTAGTTTTCGTTCCATATCTTGTCCGGTCCCGTCAGAAGGCAACGCTTCCAATGTATCGCTATTATTAATATTATTTTCCTCAGTTTGATTGTTTTGTGTCAACGCTGGAAACTCTTTAGAACTAAATATGTTTGGAGGAGCTCTATAAATCTTAGTAGAGGCTGTAGTTTGACCTTGCTTTGGTCTTTTGGGACAAATCGATGCCGCTGTTCTGTGACCGTGAACCATGCATGTTCCACAGAAGTTCTTTGCGGGTGTTTTAGTACACGTGTAGCTCTGGTGTCTTTCTCCGCATTTGTAGCACGATGGTATTCTAGAACAAGGTTTGTCCTGATGATATAAAAGACATACCCTACATGGAAAAGGCCTCCCCTTAGTTCGCGATTCTTCGACTTTAAAAATAGAGGATTCCAAATCCAATCCATTTGTAATAAGATGACTGACTGGGTTGGGATCTTTTGTAAAATTCCGAATAAAAGGAAGTGGTCCTTTGTCATTTCTTATACGTGTTATATGAGTTGCTGGCAATTTGCACTCCTTTAAGTGTACCAAAATAGCTATAGTGTCAGTTTCAACTGGTATCCCTCTAGCTACGCAAGTGAATGTAGTGTTAGATATGGGTTTTTGTGGATTGTTTTTCTTGTTATCTGTTAGGATCATTTCTGCATTAGGTCCAAAGTCATCCGCCCTAAACTTGTCGCAGAATCTATCTTTGTCTATTTTTGATTTAAATTGAAATCTGTGTCCATTCAAATTTGGTGCTTGATGAATTCTAAGTCCCAAGTTTGGTAATCTAGCCACTATTAATTTGTGGAGTTTGAATGGATCATTTAGATCATTTTTTATGTTTCTTAGTATTATTCCGAAATTATTACACTCCATATTCTTATCTGAAGCTATTTCTTGGTCTGTATTTACTTCCCGCGTAACCGTTTCTGCAGCTTCAAGTTTATCTTTATCTTTATTGTTTGTATTAGTTGTATGAATGTTTGAAATTTCTTGTTTCTTTGGATTTTCTTTTGTATTGCTACCATTTTTATTCACAATATCTGGCTCTTTATTGATCTTAATTGGCGTATCCAATGTAGATAGGTTCAAAGGCGACTTAGGTGAAGAGGATGAGGATGGAAATTGGTTATTTGGTTCATTGTATATGGACTCATCTCTAGAAGGTGTCGACCCTGTGGAGGTGCTGCAGTCTCCCATTGATAAATTTTCCTCTTCTTGCTCTACCATGGACTTTCTTTGTACCACTTTTGTTCCCTCTACCAGCCTCATTTGCTCTCTTCTTATTTCTCTCTGTGTTTCTTTGGCTTTTGTTTGCTGAGTATTTAACATCTTTCGTTTGGTATGTGTTTGAGTTGGAGTCGTTGTAATTCCCTTCTTATCTCCAGTTCTCCTTGATTTTTCTGGTGATTTACTGCTAGCTCTGCTTCCTGACTTCCTTCTATTTCCTGTCATTTTTCTCAGTTTGGAATGGAAATTAGGATCGGAGTAGGATAGGATATAACCTATATAAGTTTAAATTATCCCTGACTAAGCTTGGCAAATAACTGTTCTTTTGTCCCTAAAAGCGACCTTTGAATTATCTATTTACTGTCAGTGAGCGTTAATTAGGTTAACCTAACTATACACCTCTACAGCCAAATCCTATCTGAGAATCTTTTGGTCCTTAAAGCGGCCTTATTCGTCTGTAATCTCTATCTTTCGGTTAATTACATTGAATTTTAGTTAAATTATTTCTCTGATTTCTTTATTTATGTGGGGAAACCTATTCTTTGTTTAAGTTACCCTTTTTGCGTGAATTCTCTACAGTATTCGCACTATTTGTTAACTCTTTTCAGTTTATGCTCTCGATCCGTGGAGAACGAAGTGACATAGGTCTTGCCTCTTTGAGTCCCTACGCTGCTATGAATCAGTTAGGAAGAAAAACCTTAACGTATTCCATGGCCCGCAGGGCCACTTAAACTGGACTTCTGACCATTCGGCCACTTTCGTCCTTTGATAATCATTTTATGAATGTTTTTACATAGGAAAATATCTAAGTTTGAAGTTTTCGGATCGGACCCGCACCCGGACCCACTAGCACCCCCACCGCAAACGCCAGTTCCTCCACCAGACAAAGTCTTTAACATAAATAGAAGAGATGTAATATAATGTGCCCCGTCCGGTAATTGTCTAGCCTGGAAGTGGACAAAATTAACATATTTAATTTCAATAAGGATTTGATTAATATATCTAATTCTGAATAAATTGTCTTAAATTAATTTATATGAAATATACCAACTTAAATTTAGAAATAAAACTATCTAAAATAATTTGTTTGTTTAAGTCATCCTGACAGTAAGATGTTTAGGATAAGAAATGTATGGAAAGTGACCGTTCGTGAAATCGCCAAGCCACAAAAGAGTTCTTCCTATTTAGTGCTATTATGCTGAGTTTGAAAACATGTTATGTAGTACTCATCGCATCCTGAACGTGTATTTATTTGAGAGTTCTTGTGATCTAAGTTCTTAGTAAGTCCCCTGTGTTGCTACTTTATCATTTGAAGAAGTTCCTGATATGTGATGTTGTGTCTTTTTATTTCTGTATTCATTTGTTTTGGGAGATTTAGGTTAGCAAATTTTTTGTTTTTGTTAGATTCGATATACCGTTTTTTATTATTATTGATGTGTTCTGCAATCGGTGGAAATTGTATGTTGTTATACAGAGTCTGTCTCTCTTCTTTCCATTTCCTTTGTGTGAGTCGTATCCAATATCTCTCGAATTTCTCAATGTAATTAATATCAGTTTTAGAATGATAAAGTTCGTTTCCGTATAGAAGAGTTGGCCTTAGAATTGATAGGTATATTCTTTTCTTTATATTTTGAGAAACGTTCGATAATAGTAATGACTTTAACGCCGAGAAAACTTGTAATGCTTTTTTCCTGCGCTCAGCAATATGCTTTTTGTTAATTAAATTTATTGTAAGAATTCTCGTCTTTCTTCTACATAGCAGAAAGAAAACTATTTATATCAATCTAAATGTTTGGATTATAGTTTCAAACATTAACTTTATTTGTATGTAGCGTGATTGGTGAAAATTATACATGTAACAAAATGTAAATCGGCGTGAGTTTGACAAAGATATTTGAAGTACTTGTATGGAAAGCATCAGTGGCATCTACGAAAAGTAGGCTAATCATAAACTTCAGTGTTTTAAAATCCATGTAATAAATGGATTTTCTCTCGGAATGAAAACTGCTTCAAACTGCCATCATTGACGTAAAAATGCTTTGTAATGTTCACAGGATCTCCTCTATACTATCATATTATATTCTAATTACTCACAGTTTTTAAGTTATGCCCGACTGATTTCACTAATTTTCCAATATATTATAAGATTATACTAAACCATCGAACTTAGCAGACCTCAAAAATTATTCTTCAATAATTTCGTTTTATAAATCAGGTTACACAGAGTTTTTAGGTCCATCAGTTTAAGGAAAATGTTGCACATTTATGATATCCAATTGTTATGTTATACCAGGTAGTTTTCTAATGAAATAAGTTTATAAAATGGAGAACGCAAAGATTATATTTATTTGTTAAAACTACGACTACAGTACAAATTCCATTTTGCACAGCATATGAACAACAACAGTACGACCAAGCAAAGAATTTCAATTAAACTAATCGGAGGTCATTCAACATATTGTTCCACCATTTTGTTGGTAAAATCAATGAAATCTCGGTTAGAATGGCTGTTTAAGGGTACAAACACACGATCTTAGATAGGAAGTATTGCCAAATGAGGTACACGTTTTTGCTCAAATAAAAGTAAATAAATGACTTTTTATTTGCTTTGCATTTTGGTTGGTTAGTCTTGTTAATAGTTATTACAGAAAATTCAATGCTGAATGCTTTTCTAGACATTCTTAGATATCTCTGAGATATTTTCTTTCAATTCAAACATGCCTAAAAATAATATTTAATAAGTAATTTTACTTTGAAAACTGGAGTTGTCTGAGTTGAATCTGAACTGCTTTTGAACCCAATGGACGCCTTCATTGAATCAGAACTGTCCGTTTCCAAAGTCGTATCAAGTTGAGTTTCAAAATCGCACTTTATAAACTTAAACTAATCCATTAGTTATCATATTATTTAAAAGTCGATTATTACTAAGCTAATACTCTCAATTCTCTGACGTAACTTTTGAATTGCAAACGAAAAACAACCATCATGCATTTAGCGTGATCCATTTAAATATTAAATAAACATTAATATTTTAGCAAAGTCAAATCAGTCACAACATTTCTTCATATCTTATTGCAAATAGAGTCTGTAAAATGCACATCGCAATGCTCTTGATTGTTCATTTCCTGTAACATTTGTTAGTACAGCTTTCTTTCTTTTCGGATGAACTTCTTTAATGTAAATTTCAATAGTTATTGAAAACGAAAAGAACAATAGCATGCTATTGAACACCAAGTGAACAACAACATAATAAATTGAAGATGTAATTACAAATGTGGATTTTCCAGTGCATAATGGATATGCAAAAATGGCGAAAAGCACAATTGTGTTAAACTGGAATCACTGGTTTTCAGTGACTGAATCTCTAAGTACTTTGTTGTTGGAGAATGAAGAACCTGAAATCTAATCGTAAGATACTACATTACAATTAGATTTAAGGTTTGTCATGTTTTCACGGTAAAGTGCACAGAATTTCAACAACTGAAAGCTAAACATACAAGTTTAGTAAAATTGTGCTTTTCGCTTTTTTTCATATCTACAACGACATGTGAGTTAATGATGTCACATGCCCACATGTAGAAAAATATAATTTCGATCTGCTCTATAGTTCATCATATTTGCATGTCTATAGTTAAATCTTTCTTTATTAGCATAAACCTGGTATGTAACTTGTTTAAGAATAATACAGAAATTAATCAACTTTACAGGGATGACGTAAGGTTTCCACAGTTGAAATGTACAACGGAGGACATCAAGATACGGGCTCTAATCATTATACTAATAGGTGGTCTCTTCCCTACAAAAATTAACTACTGATATATAATTTCTTCAGTATCTACCGATACTGGTATACTGATACTTTCAGAACTTACAGTATCTACTGATATACTGACGTATTATGTTCCTCAAAAGAAACTAAGTTTTGCTGCTATTAATATCGATTTTAGATCATGCTGAACTGTCTACATGTAGACCTAACCTATTAGGCGCAATCAACTTTCTTTAACGTCCGTAAAAGATTTTTTTTTAAAAAAGAAGATATAGCCTCATTTGTCATTCATAAACATTTAAATTATTATCTCATTCAGAGTATATAAACTAAATATCTTCACGCAAATTCTATTTGCAAGGTAAACCGTAGCGCTGGGATCATCTAAGAGGGCTGTCTGTGCGCTGCACGCATAGCTTTAATGAATCAGTGTCATTTGTTAATAATTTTGATTCAGTACGGAGCGTATGTGTTCATTGAGTCCTATACGAAGATAAGTTTCTCCGTATTTAGTGTTTTGGTGTAAAAATATTGAAATCCGATATTTTAAAAATAGTTAAAGAAACCAAAATATTTGAAACGTTTAAGAAACCAAATTAAAATAGTAGTAAATATTCACACTACACGATCTTTAAAGAATGTTCAATAGAAATAAAATATGTAGGCTCTTTTTTCCATTGTTTAAACTATGTTTGAAGACTATCTAATGGTTTGCAATTTTAAGTGCTTAACTATTTATAGCTCTTTAAAGATTAGACATTCTCTGCTAATACTTCCCCTGCCTCCACCTCCACCTCCCCTCCTAACCCAACACCTCCTTAGCTTTCAACCTTTAATTACAACATTACTTAGACACAAAATCGATTAACATGTTATGTGGAATTGAAATAAAACTCATGTATTGTGCTTAGCCTTCAAGTTAATGGAAAAACCAAACGGTTGAGGCGTCTCGTTTCCAAAGATCTTTCTTGAAGAATATCTAGCTGTTTAGCGCTATGATAATGAATGCATAATAATAATAATAATAATAATAATAATAATAAACTAACTCTGAGGCTTATGAAACTCGCAAGTTCATCACCGCAGTAACAAACGTTCGCCATTGGATTATATCCTGGACAATATCCAGCCACTTTTCATTACAAACATCTACTTCTCCAATATCTCTTCTAGTATTCTCCTCCCAGCGACGTCTCGGTCTTCCCAACGGCCTCCATCCATCCTGTCTTCCAACCAGAATATACGTAAAATAATCTTCGTTTTCCCCCCATCCGAGCTACATAGCCTGCCCAGCTTAGTCGTCGCGATTTCAATATTTTTACATCAGGTGAGTCGTACAGTCCGTGGGGTTCTTCATTATTCAGTCTCCCCAGCTCTGCAGTCATCTCGTCCCGTTTCGGCCCGTATATCTTTCTCAAACCCTTATTTTCAAACACACGTAATTTATGTTCATCTGCTAGGGTCGTACTCTAACTTTCCAACCGTAAAGTATTACCGGCAGAATAAACCTTTCTGTATATTTTCAATTTCAATTTCCTTGATATTAATCGCCATGTTAGAAGTTTTTGACTCAGTAGAAACATGCGTTCCCCGATACTAAACGACTTTTTGTTTCTTCCGTGACCTGATTTTTGCTTGTTACATATGCTCCGAAGTATTTAAATTTGTTTACTTTCTCTATGACCTCATCCCTAATTTTATGTGTTATTTCCTTCATTCCCTGTGTTTCGGCTTGTTATCATGTATTTTGTTTTATCTATGTTTACCTGTAGACTTACCTCATAGCACGCTTCTACTAAGATATAGATATTGCTTTGTAGTGCATCTATATCGTCCCCTATTAAATCTACATCATCCGCCTATACGAACAGTTGATTCAAACCATTCAATGATAGTCCCTTTTTGTCTTTTAATTTTTAAAATCGCATATTCTAACGCAAAGTTAAACAGTAGTGGTGACAAGACATCACCTTGCTTCAATCCGTTGCGACTCTTGAAACTATCTGACATAATTCATACTAAAAAGTTAAAAAAAAAATGTTTATGCATGATTGAAAAGAAAAGCATCAGGCGTGCTCCAATATGCAGCCACTTTACAAATTCTTGAATTGGCGCGCCGCATGCTTTTCTTGTTAGTCATGCATTTTTTTAGTACGAATTGGTTAAGAAAAGGATGTCTTTAAAAAGGTCTTTTTTATATTTTTTTAAATATTTTTCTTTAAAAATATATAATGCTATGGGAAATACAGTGCTTATGTTCTGTGCTGGCTGTTACTACACACATGTAATAAGGAATTAAGTATTCTGATAGCTACATTCCGTTCTGTGAAGACCATGAAGTATATTTTCAATAATTCATATTGTCATCGAACTGTATTTTCGTGTTAAGTACTAGAAATTGCTGTATCATTGCCCGTAAAATAACTGGTCGTTTGTTAGGGTAAAATGAGGATAATTGAGACAATTCTCAGTTTCGAATTTTTAAACGTGCAGTTTTACTTCAATTGATAAACCAAAGGTGGCATATTAAAGATTAATCCTTTGACAACACTCCACATCTTTTTACGTCAGTATAAAAATATTTTCATGTTACTTGTACATTGCGATTTCTCTCATTTGTCCACATTGGCAGTTCAACTGGAACACCTATTGGAGTCAACTAGGACAAATTAATATGTATTTAAATAATGGAGATTTTACATTATATGATCAACATTACACGGTATACCAGTACCTGTTTCAAATGTACGACTATAGAAACAAGAGATGTCACGCCTAAAACATGTTTTTATTTGTTACTTTTAGTGATCAAAACTGTAAAAATAATATTTGGGACTATTAATAAAGCTTGCGAGAAAAAATGTTAATAAAAACTTTAACTTTTATTTTGATTAACTCCAATCTTGAAACTTTGTAAACGTGAAGACACATAAGTAGTGTATAACTAAACGCATAAAACATTACATATAAAATTACAGTGTCCCAGTTGTCCCTTAGTGAATGTGTCAGTTCACCACACATGGCCATTACTTACATTTCATCTCTAAAAAACACTTAGTTTAGAGTATGGAATCGACTCTCTGTGTTGGAGCCCTAGAAGCACATGTTTAACACGGATATTAGGGTGGAGTGAAATGGGGACATTTTTTTTTCTATTTAGTTTTCTAATAGGGCAGACAAGTTTGTAGATATTCGGTCTAATTAGCTGCATTGCTAACTCCTACAGAAATGTTCTTCTTCTTGTCCTCTCACCCCTGTAGTACTCAGGATTTTGGGTCACAAAAATAATGAATGCATTCAGTGCCGTTATATCCATTACATTCATCCAGAGCGAGAATGGCCAACGAAGAGTTTGCTGCTTACATGTAAAATTTCTTACCATCTCGTCCAATTATCAACTGCCCCTTTAGCTTTTTATGGAAACATGGAGACATATTATTTCTGGCCTTTTTTGTAGTATTTTCCTTTATGCATGCATCGTGGTGCAATGTACTCAGCAGGACAACAGCTTGGTTCTTCTTTGGAACGTAACTTTCTGAAGTAAACGTAACTTTTTGAAGTCCATGAATCCAAATGTTGATGCGTAAACTTCTCTTTCATGGTTAGGCTTCATTTCTTTTAGTATTTGAGGTTTGTTGAAGCGCATCGTTCCCACTGAAGTCAACCCTTTCTGAAGTAGTTGTCGAAGGTGACATTTCCGGATGAGTTGTGCAAACACTGTACTAATGTAAGTCCATAACAATCGATAGCCCCAAATTCCTTTCTATATATTCCCCCTCCTTTCGACCGGTATAAATAATGGCATCAACAGTATATCTTGTAAATGAATCGCACACCCAAAACACTTCTATTCCGTACTTGGCAGGCTTAGTTGGCATATACTGCTTGAACGAACAGCGTCCGCGAGTAGGAACACGTTGTTCATCGACATTCACATTCTCGTTAGGCACCATTCGTTTTCTCCAATTTCGAATAAACATGTCCCATACAGACGAAAAACAGCTGTTTTATCGAACTATACGCGAGTATTTCAGGTTCGTCTGTCGTCAAAACGAATCATTCGACGTATATCTTCGAATCTGCTCACAGACATACTGGCTCTATACAAGGGAGTTGCGTGTTTGTCAAGAAATGTTTCTCTTATCTCCATGTCTCAGTTCCTTTCAACACCTGCTAATAACAAAATACTACACAAATTCATTTAGCTCCGTAGGAGTAACATTTTGGCATGTTTTTCCTTTTTCTAAAGCTATGCGTCTTCCTTCAATATTTGTGTAATATAAAATTTCATCAAACATATCGTGTAATAAAATACTCCCATGCGTCCTGTGGAGTAGTAGTTTTGGTGCCGCGTGTGGGCCCAGGTGCTGTGTGAAGCACATTGTGTTGACGAGTCTGTGCAATAGGTTTGGGAGTAGAAAGTCATACTATACCATCATTTTCGGTTAAAATACTTGATGCACCGGCTTCTGAATCCGAAGACAAGGTTTCGTTGCCACTAGAAAATTCTGTTTCACTTGATTTTTTTTTCGGGACACGAATACTGTGCGTTTTCAAAATGTCCTTCTGCATCACTCTCCTCATTACTGTCTTGAGGATGTTCCTCAGAAGAAAAATCTCCTTGTTCTGCATGCCACTCGGACACCACTTCTCTAAAGTTACTATCTTCTGGATTAACTGAACCTTCGGCCTTCCTTTTTCTTGAACTCATTTTCACTGGCTAGTCGGCGTATCTTGACATTAACACTAAATTACACTCACATGTAATGATGTAACACAAACTTGCCACAAAGTATGGTACCTCCTCTATGCCATTTATTACGGATAAAAGAGGTTTATTATTAACGACAAGGTTTATAAATACGTTCATAATCTCGGAAACTGACAGCAAAAGGGTTACAGAGAGAAAATGACAAAGCAGATGCCAAACGTTATATTTATATTCAATTAGATAGATGAGTTTTCCTTTGATAGATAAGTATTATGATTTAAAAATGCAGGTAATTGAATAATGCCATCTATGAAACAACTATAAAAGCTTGAGTCTAGATTTATGTGAGAATAAAATGCAATTCTCTAACAACGTTCATGCATACAACGTGTTATTTCTTGTTGGAGTCTGAGAGACTACAGGTATGGAAACTTGAAGTAAGGATAGAAAATAACAGAAATCTGGGAAATTGTTGTTTATACAAGGCTAAAATTACGTAAGATGCAAAAATACATTTATGTATTAGATGCCACGACAGATGAAGATTTGATGCATATTTACTATACCACAAGGCATTTCAATTATCTGTGTAGGGTCTGTCAGAACCCACATATGCGTTCTAGGGTTATACTGTGAAATGGGGCGTAATAATTTTTTTCTATGTTGATTTTTCTAATAGGTAGGAAAACTTCTCTTACCATTAGTGTACTGCGCCACAAAAATATTAGTCCCCTGAGTTAATTCCTTTGAGTGCTATAGAGGACTCGAAAAGTTTGTGTGAAACTTATTTAAATTTTTACATTATACTTGCAATCTCATAGAAATAATTCTGATCCACACTGAGATCCTTATAATTCTCGAAATCCGAAAGAGTGCTCTGAATTAGATCATATTCCACAACTTGGTGTTTTCCACAATTTGATAGTGATCTTCCAGTCTGTCCAGAAAATGCACGAGGACATGCCACAATTGATTCTAGCAGATGTCTTAAAGGGAGCTCATTGACATGCAATTGACAAACCAACCATTTCAAAGATCTCTGAACAGACTATTCTAAACGTCGTATTATTCCACTCTTTCTGCCAGTGTTTGTAGCAGTCCCATCACATCCTACCAAAGGTGTTGAACCTCGCGAGATCCGACCTCGACCTCAAACTGCGAGGTCGAAGTGAGTTCGCAAGGTCGAGATTGAAGTGAGATCGCAAGGTCGAGGTCGAAGCCCTGTCGCGAGGTCGAGGTTGAAGTTTAAAACAGAAAAAGAGGGCTGTCGGGGTTTAGTGGTTATGGTCACTGAACCAGCTGGTAGAGTTATTAGACTGAAAACCCTGTCGATCTCGAGATCTTGTCCATTCTTCAGTGATACGTTTTGAAATGACGTCATTATTTAAATGAAGTCTCAGTATTCATCAAGGTCTCGAGATCGCTGTCCGTATTTCGTAGTAGTTTGTAGAGCCTAAATACTATTGCGCTATGTTCTAAAAATTGTGATAAAGTTCTTAGAGTTTGAAAAATGATAAAACAGTGGTAGCGAGCGCGGGGAGGGGCCTTAATGATGAAGGTGGAGGGTCAATCATCCAAGGCTGTACGGGTTGCATTGAATTGTATTTATGGTTTTAGGCTCAGGCTGGATAGGGGAGTGAAAAGGAATCGGGAAGATGTCGGCCAGGGACTAAGTTATAGGTTCTATCCTGCCATTTGCCTGGAGTGAGTGAGGAAAAACTCTGAAAAAAAAAACATCAGTCAGAATGGTCGGCCGCTGGGATTGAACCCATGGCCTCCCGAATGCTACGCCAACGCTCTACCACTAAAGTACGAGGCCGTGTGGGTGTTGTAAGTTTTAACACCAAGTTTGCACTCCGTGATTGAAATGACGGTCCCTAGGTGCTACTCCAGGGCCATATTTCATAAAACTAAAAGACCTGTTTTACAAGTGTACGACTTGTAGACCAGTAACTTTTTTTTTTTACAAATGTATGTTTCATCATAAAACTACAGCTTTATACTAGAAGTTACAAGTAAAAACACTTGTAAAAAGAAGATTTTTACAAGTGTATGTTTCATAAAACTACAAGTATAGAACTCAAGTTACAAGTTGAAACACTTGTATTTACAAGTGTTTATATGAGTGTACTAATGTTTCTATTTCATAAAAATTCACGAGTTGTAAAACGTATTTGTAATACTAGTTGAAATTTACATTCGAGAGAGTGAAAGGTGAGTGGTAGAGTTTCAAGCATATATGTAAAGGGCGAAAACAGTAGCTTTATGCTTCAATAGAGGATTCTTCTGTGCTTTATGTACTTGATAAATGCATTGTAAATATAATCTTATTTCTTATATACCACAGCATATTATATCAGTGCACTTCACTCAGAATTACGGAATTTGGAAGGGTGTTTTCTCTCTCCTCAAAACTTATATTTTATTTTCATATCTGTAGTTTCTGCAACAAACTCTTTAATTATTAGATAATGCTCTACAACACGAAACCCGGAACCCGGGCGGTCGTAGCTTAGTAGGTAGAGAGTTGGGTTAGCATTCGCAAGGCCCTGGGAACGAACCCAGCGGCCATCCACCCAAGTTTTTCCTCAGCCACATCAGCAAATGCCGAGATGGTACCTGCTAAGTAGGCTATGGTTGACGTAGCGAATACTGTACTGTTGAGAAACACAGTAAAGTGACCTGAAAATATAGAATAAATCGTTCAACAGTTCTATGCATTCGAAGCTATGTGGTTATTACATGGAAGTCTTATTAATATTAATACATCTAAACATAATGAAGGTAATTTTCGGCCTGATAATTATTCTATTACCTGTATGGTTGTATGCAGACGTAACCTAGGCTTCTATTATATTAAAGCCGATTGGTGGGATAGTGTTCATGATCTAAGTGTACTACGAAATAGTGCCTTACATGCTACTTTCGAAGAAGGATATCGTCCTACTGAAAATGGTGTCATACCCGTAGAGGTCGCATATCCGTTTAAAGAATCATTAATCTCTCACTGAATACGAGGCCTGTCTGAAAAGCATCCGATCATAGGCCAGGAAAATAAAACTAGATACTTTGTGTGTTTAAATCCCAAATCACCTTGGAAATAGGACACTTCAGCTTCCACACACTTAACCCAACGATCCTGCTATAGTGCTGGAAGCATACCCGGAACGGTTCTTTTACAAATGCTCTCAACGACGCCGTCACCTTGCTTATGGTGTACTATCGGATGTCAAAGTGTCGATTTGCCTTTAGAGAAAAGCCCGAGGACACAAGGAACCTTGAAGGCCGATAGGAATGCAGTTCCTTGCCAGGAAAGATTAAATCAAGGACGAGGAATGGGCCGGGGCGTTACCCTGATGCAGGTGCCAATTTTGTGAAACCCACAGGTCTTATCTTTTGCCATGAATTGGATCACGTTGGCAACGAAGAACGTGAAGATAACTGTTTGTCCTTCTACTACGCATTCGTGAAACACAATGTTGAACAATATTACAATCAGTATCTGGCGGTGATGGATGGTTCTGATGTTTCTTCTTACTTACATGCATACAGTACTTTCAATATATATAAGTGTACAACTTCATAAGTGTTGAAATCCAATCATAACTTATCTTACAGTCATAGATGTTTTGTATGCCTAACCCATTGCTCTGTTATAATGATTCGTTCTGATACCGGTTATCTAACATGTAAGATATGCAAAGAGAGCGCCTACATTGACAATTTTTTGTTGTATTCCTATTTAAGGTCTACATTACCTATGCACTTATTTCAGGATATCTTAGAGTTGTTAAGGTTGAGTTAGGTTATGCTCAGTTACATTTGGGTCCGGATAAAATATCGACCTGAGTGAACACAAAACAAAGTTTGGGGAAACAATATTATCGACTTTCTTGTCTTGCGTAATAACGTCATTTAAGCAAACAGTGATTTTGAAAAACGAAAATTTTCAAAAGCTTGGCAGTTGATATTCCTTCACGGATGGACTTTAGAAACTTACTTTTCTGTAGAGGTCTATCTCATAATGACCTAGGCTAACCTAACCTACTATTAGGCTTAATTAAAAAGGTAAATAATTTGCCTTTAGCTAAGGCTAAAAGGACTCAAATGAAACATCAGTCACGTAATGTTACCGTAACGTAGTGTCTAAATGTTTGCCATCGTTACATTATCATTCAAAATCACTCACATTTCAATGCTCTAAATATTATAAAAACACTGAACATAATTTACAAATGTCTTACTCGTTGCAATTTCTTTTCCTGTGTTTATTTACATTCATTTCATTTATACGATTACAATAAACAAATGACATGGAGCTTTTGATATTCACATTAACTGTATTGGCGTATAAATCTTTTCATACGTTCTTTGTTATGGATAGCACAGCACAATCAATATATCGTCCTCCTCTACAATCATGTATGCGGTGAGTTTTTTACGTTTATTTCAAGTTGCAGTTTGAGAATTTCTAGTTGTGTTTTCTTATTAGTAGCTTCAAATGCTCCACTTCGAGCTTCAGTTCCTTGTCATCATCCTGCTGTGCATAAGTGCTTTCAGTCGTAAATATCGTCCTTCCTGTAATGAGAGATTATTAATCAAAAAACAATAATGAAACAAAATTTAAAACATATTCAGAGCTAATAAATGAATAACATTTAATTCGTTTAGTTTAAAATTCAACAATTACGTAGTACATTATATAACTACTGATTTATTTTATTAATTACACAAAAATAACTTAAATAAGGTCGTTTTGATACCACAGTTAGAGGCGTTAATTTTTTAAAGTTTTGAGTTTAAAAACACTTATCTGCGAGTGGTTTCAGGGTCAGCTCAAGGAAAAATTCTTATTCAAGCCATAAAAATGTTTTTTTTTTCCTGGAGGTTTCCTCAGTCATACCAGACAAATTCCAGGATGGTACAGTACCTTCGAATTAGCCCCTGGCGGACTATATATATATATATATACCTTGAAACATTTTTCTCTCCCCACCTGATACATGCATGGGTCCGAGTTGCCAAAAAGCCATAGATAAATTCAAAAATATAAATTTAGCGTAAAGATATGTTTTGTTAGAAAAAAAAGTCTTTAAAGATCAACTTTAAAACTTCTAAATTTCGTGTCTTCTTGGTATGCAGCTGTTATAATAACTTAGTTATGATTTATTTGTTAAAATGCAATAATTTATGATTTAATTTATTATAACTATTGGTAATAAGTTGATCACTTATAATTTATTAAGTAGGAACGTTCAGGAGCATTACAGTGAAACAAATGTAAAATCGTATTTTTATAAATGAAATTCGGGACTTCCAATAATTTTTCGGGACACAACCTTAAAATTCGGGACTGTTAAAAAATAATAGGAACGTAAGTCACCGTAGTTATCAGGCTTCTGGTTTAAATAAGTTCCGATTCACTTATCTAAGTAACGGTGATTCGGTTCTTTAACATATCTCAGACTGGACTTTAGATACTCCCCGTACCGTTCAAAATAATGGAGGTTGGGTTTGGTTACATTTTATTAAATCAGCTAAACTCAAATGAGTATCCAAAGAACATCCAACCTAACTAAAATTATGTAAAGAACTTATTTTGATTTTAGCTGATCTAACGAAATCTAAACAAACCAAACCTTCACTGTTTCGAACGAACTGGGGAGTATATAAAGTGGAGCCGTTGGGGGATAATAGCTCAATATTATCGGAATCGGTACAAAATCAGTGTTTAAAGTCGCCACGGTGTAAGAATCGGTGTGTAATCACGGACAAGTAGCACCAATACATCCCTACCATAACTGCTGGCAGGGTAACACAATAGAAAGCATCCCCGCCGTTGCCCCGCTAGTAAATAAAGCATCTCTTCTAGGCGGAAACACACCGGTTCTTAGACCGTGAGTTCTAGGAGTCATACGTCATGTGGGGTAGTACTTATATACAGTCCTTCCATGATATGACATAGATTTCATTCACCGCTACTTCTACTTTTAGCAATGAGTAGGAATTAGAAACCGTGTCCGCGTTAATCTGTTTTTGCTGCACATTAAGTAATATCACTGATTGTAAAAAAGTTGTGTCACCGAGAAATCCGTGAAGCTGGCCCCCCCAAGAACGGTACAAACGACCAAAATTAGTGCAAACGTTTGTGCTTCGTTTGTGCCTGATTGTGCAACAAAAAGTTTCGTTTGTGCTCAATTCGTCGCAAAACTATGCGACATTCAATTTTGGGGGGGCCAGCTTCACACTCAAATTCGCCGAAAATTTGAATTTTGAAATGAAACTAGTGCCAATCGTTTGTGCTTCGTTTGTGCTGGATTGTGCCGTAGAAAGTTTCGTTTGTGCTCAATTCGTCGCAAAA
>JAGDQP010010049.1:0-25841 GCA_022664845.1 Lepisma saccharinum
TTGAGACACACTCGACAGTGAAGACAAAGCAACAAAAAAGGCTATATAAGCTTTTGTCGAAAACCTATGCTTTTTCGAGATACATTGTTTCCAACTTCGAGCCCCAAATCGATTCCTTAGAATGCTCGATAACATTAATCTTTCTGGATAAATCACAGACACAATGTCAGAAATCAAAAGTATGTTATTGAATTGGAAGTCGATCTGTATCAACAAAATGGATATTTGAAGTAAGAACGCGATGTCAGTGTTGTCAACCTAGTACAAAGTTTTTTTTTTTTAATGGTACTACGCGAGTTTGTTGGATAGCAGGAGCTGTTATGTTAACGTATTGTGTGTGATTTAACGAGAAATATTCATTTAATTTGCCATTTCAAGAGGTTGATTTTGAGCTGGAAGTAAGTATATTTTGTTGTCTCGGTCTATGTATTTACCAAGTGGGTTCCACATGGTATGGCGCCCTCTGTAAATATGAGTGATCCCACATGAAATGAACTGATAGTGTTTGCACGACAATAAAAAAAAGTATGCACGGATTCTACATGCATATGGACGTTAGAAACAGTTTTCGAACAAAGAAGTCGCTCTTAGTTTACACGGGGCGGCCACTTTTATCGAGTGAGACTTCTTTTTATTCTTTTTGCCGTTCACAGAAATTGTAATATCGATCCTGAAGATTATATTATTATATATCCATATAATTTTAATATCCTCAGGCGTCGATATCTCAGAAAGTACAGCAGGTAGAAAAAAGCTCGAAGAAAAACTTAATTAATTTTAAAATTTAATTGCTATCAAGTTATTTTGAGTTATATAATTCAAGACTGTGGACACATAATGAACATATTAATTGAAGAGTATCAAAAAACGAGAGCTTGAGTAAAACTTATTATACTTCCGATGATTAAGATCGAAAATTTTCACTTCCGGTTTGTAAACCAAATACTCAGATACAAGGAAACTTCTAACTTGACGTTCTGAAAAAACAAAAAGAAAAAGGACCCTCCAACAGCTCAGTGATTCTGCCAGAATGTTCAGTTTGTAGGGCGTAAATCTACAATTAGGGGGTGCAAATAGAGTTTTGCAAGGGTTTCTATAGAGTTTTAGTTATAAAAAAATTTAAAGTTAAGAATGTGTGATTGAGAATTTGGAAAGCTAACACCCCTTTATGGGAAGGTCTGGTAGGATCCCTGCAACAGCTGATTGTATTAAACGAAACAAGTTTTTATATAAGTTTTCAAATGGAAAAAATCATTTCCTGCAAATTATGTTCATGTATTCGATGCCAGTTTCCATCTTCCCTCTTTCTGCGAAGAACAGTATAGATACGGGAATATGAACCAATAACATTCGTGCTATAAGATTGGACAGAATCAAGAAGCTCTTTTTAAGGACAAAACGCTTCCCATTTTGAAACTATTTTAGTGTTACTTGAAGTAAGGGAGTCACATCCTCGTATTTAATCTACCTCACAAAGAATAACAACCTTTATAATATTTTGATACGTCATAGCTTTATTCTTATCAAAAAAAATTACGTAAGCTTTAACTAAGAATCTACTACGTTTAAGTAAAATGTTACTCTGATATTTTGTTTATTTCTTTTGTATCCAGCTAAGATAAAAAGTAAAGATTTCAGTGAGGGTCATATTTCTGATCCATGTAACACAATACTTCATACGAAACATTAAATATAAATCCTTTTAGTTTTTATCAACACTTTATTTATCGACCGACAGTAAGATAATTTCTACTTTTATTAGTGATTGCCATTTTTATAATTGCTATTCTCGCCTCTATTCCTTTTCCATATTTCAGGTCCTTACTTACTTTATATTCGTTCTACTTCTAATACTATCTAGATATTTGTTCAACTTCTAAATACTATCTAGATACTTGCTCTGCTTCTCAATACTATTTATATATTCGCATCTAGATATATATTCTACTTCTTCTATGTCTCAATTTTGTTTATTACTGTAATTTCATTTGTTTCAATCACCACACTATATTTTCTTTGCATTTGTCATTATTCCACTTCTCCTCACATCTTCTCCCCCTTTTCTTGTTTAAACATTTAATTAATTAAAATGCCATTTCGTTAGAAAGAATCTTAACATGTATTTGATTTTTCTTTGGGGAAGAAAACTTGTTTTGATCCACACATATACAAACCAACAAGACGTTAGAACACTTTCGCCTTTCCTTTTTTTCTGAATAGATAGAAGTGGAGGACCGATATTTGGGAGTGAGAAACATTATGAGGTCACAGAAAATAGGAAAGAAAGAAGAAAAAGAAAAAAAACGCATCTTCGCTTAGTTACAGTATCTGCCGCCTGACTTCCTTGTGTGCTTGAAGTGTAATACTCCCTAAGTATGATGAGCGAGTTCTTCGTAAATTCCTAGCATCGTAGCTGCCAGTGACGCTCAATACGATCGTTGAGCAAGAAAACCCAAACGTCTTTCTACTTTTTTTCTCTTCTTCCTCTTCTCAGCCTTTCCTGAGACGCTCGGATGTCTGAGGAAGAAACTAATGAACTTCTTGTCCATATTTCAAAGCTTCTGGAAACTAACCCCATCTAACAACCACTTCCACAAGCACTCCTCGTCTTGTGTGTGTGTGCTTACTTGCTATATCTTCGCTCACTGCGTTGCTCTTCGTATAGTTCTCCCTCTCTGTTTCCCCGTGTGCATTCACTCATTCTCTTTCAACCACTGCTTCCGTCATGTAACTTTCTTTCTCTCTCTCTCTCATTCTCTTCCTTTCTCCTTTTTCTTTGTATGTCCAATCTTCACCTCGAAGAGAACCCCAGAGGCCCGATATTCCAGCCGCCGTGTCAGCGACTATAAAACAGTTGAAGGTTGTTACTGAACACCGAATGGGCCATTTACAGAGTGGGTAAGATGAGAGCAAGGGAACGGGAAAATAAAATGTGTGTTACTCCTCACGGAAACAAGGTTGCCAACCACAATGATTTTTGAAAATTTTCCCCCACTCCCCTTTCCCGAAAGGGAAACATTGATTCTTACTATCTAGGTTCACTTCATTTTCAGTTTTTATTTTGTTTATCTATTTTTAAGTGCTTTTTTTTTATGTTAAATTATATGGAGCAGTGAGACAGCTAGGGACATGTCTCTGGAATAACATACTTCACTGAGCATTCTTCTGGCAGTAGGAACAGCGAAAGTAGTGGCCAGGGCTTTTGTCCAGGTACCATACCGGCATTCGCCTGATGAAACTTTGAAAGCCCTACAAAACCTGTCAGTATATAACGCCTCGGCTCTAATGCATCATCGCACACACACCTGCCTCGTACAGATAATAGGGATCTATTTCTTCGCTCTACTCAGAAAAGATAGGACAAGAACACCAGATTTTACCATAGAATAAAAAATTGCACAATGGAGGAAAATTACTAGGCACTGTAGAAAAAAAAATAATCTTAGGTACCTCTCCAAACTACGTCGGCAAAACAGCACGAGATATGTACGTAAATCATAGTAGTACACGTCCAAAGGCAGAGCTACTAAAGATGGCACGATGTTATTCTCGGCCTCACTCCACCTACTAGTCACATGTGACCGCGCTGTTGCTATTTAGTCGCCGACAAAACACCTCCTCAGCCACAGTCATTGCTTCCACCTTTCTTCTCCGTGTAATAAGCAAAACTGTATGGTTTAGAAGCTGTTTTGCTGTGAAATGTAATTAAATAATTGAAAAACTACTACAAATGCAAGCTTTTGTTTGCTTGACTTGGCAACAGTGCTGATATTTTCTGTAGCATAGCGTTACCAGCAGTTACAACAAAATGTACTTCAAACATTCTTCTTTGATATAGATGAGCAGTTGTCTTCAACTGAGGCTCACTCACAACACTTTCTGCTAGCTTCCGATGGATGTGTCAATAAATTTTACTCCATTCCTCTGTCAACATGGCCAGCAGCTAGGTGGAGTTGTGCAATTGGTCTCGCGATAGTTACTTCAACTTGTTCCACAGCTGTTCAATGGGATTTAGGTCTGGAGTTGTGTCAGCCAGTTTATTTCTTTCAAAGCATGAGGTCATGGCGCGTACTTTTTGTATTGAAACATTCTCATGTAGAAATTAGAACGGACTATTTGTAAATTCTTGAGATAGCGCGAGTAGTACTGAATTGTTTAAATGGTTTGATAGGTATTCATACTCACGAATTGAGTGGCATACACCATGGAATCCAAGAGCAAGGAGTTGCCGGTGGACAGTTCAATAACTTCATTCATTTCCCGATGCTAATCAAAAGTTGCAGGCTATTCGACGAAGTCTGACATTTCGACTTCAACGTCCTAATCTATCAGCTATTTCGACTTACCGGGTCTGGGTGGGACTTTCATAATTTCTGTTACGTTTTCATTTTACGACCATATCACTCACCTTTTGCAAGGGTAACGGGAGCTTGACTAAAATTTTGCTGGTGGCGTGCCAGAACGTATGAGCACTAATCAATTACAATATTGTCAAGTTTGACAGAGTTCTGTTTATGTCACCACACATACTATACGGCCGTGTCTCCTTTCGAGGGTCATTAAGTGTATTGCATTATTTCCAGGGGCTGTCCGATGATTAGTGAAATTATAGTGTATAATTTATCAGTAATAAGAATACATTTTCCGAGAGAGTGACTCAAACCATTAATAAAAAAAAAAAGATGAAAAATATCGTTCAAATAGTATTTTGTGCTAATTTATTCACTGTTTTTATAATGCAATTTAACTTTTTTTTAAGAAATAAAAATAAAGATTGCAATATAGTATTTTTTAAACAAAAGAATACAAGTTAAACACTAAAGATTCAGGTCTTAAAATTACATATTGCTTTCTTACTCGTAGTTGGCAACACTGTATATGTCGCAAAGGACCGGCAGAGGAGGCAACTCGATTACACCAAGACTCCCTTTCGCTTTAACATTCTCTTCACAGTTCTCTTTATATTTCCCTACATCCCTCTTTTTTTTTTCTTGTTCTCTTCTGTGTGCTCCAAGTACTCCCCTTTCTTTAGGCTTCTTGCTGAAAGCCGTGTCCATTCCGCCATTGGTTGGTGCCTCTGAATACATATAAGAAAGAAAGAACGGGGCCAGTTTTGCTGAAGTAGAACCCAGGAGATAAAAACAGCCTGCCTGCCGGTCGGACATTTCCTTCGTATTACCTACTCTTCTATCGACTGAAACGGCTGCAATGGCAATTTCCTTCGTTTTCTTTTCTTTCTCTCTTCTTTTTTCTCTTTCCCTAGCTTTCAAGTGTCCTTAAGTTCACTCCCATGCATATTTCGATCATCCTTCTTTTTTTTTTTTGTATATTTCTTTTTGTAAGTTCACTCAAAACCGTTAACCAAAACTTAAAGAACAACTTTCTTATATTTCCCAGTTGGCTCATGTACTGCAAGGCTATGTATACATGAGAATCAATACCGTATATACTTTTTTAAGTGGAATTGTATTTTCTTTTCCTCTTTTCACTGAATACATTCTAAAAAAAATAGTGTCATTTATTAGACTTGCTTATGTAGGGAAATAGTTATGCTGTTGTTTCCTGTGCGAGCAGACCTGGGTTTGATTCCCACTAGGAGCTTTCAATATTGGTCCAAACGATCGATTTAAACAGAGATGTAGCGAAGCGCTGTTATGGAAGTCAGAAATACGACACAACAGCGAGAATCATTGCGCTGACTTCGCGACACTCTCTATCAAACAATAAAGAATTTGTCTAGTAAGCCAAAGTTCGATTTTCGACTCGCCACGTAGTTTTTCCATTTTTATCACTAACGTTACTCGGAAAATCACCGTACATTTTAATTAGTTTCAGAGATATTGTCTTATAATTAGAAACAATTTTTTTTTTTAAAGAAAAGTACACCAAATGGCAGCACCTGTTATGCAGCATTTATCTACGAAATCGTCTCGGTTTTTTTTAAGGGTTAATAATGTTAATTGGTATTATATTAGAATAAGGATAACTTATGGATACAGTCACTAATACATCACTGACCATAGAAGTTTCAAATTTTACAAACTAACAGAACAGAGTTTTGTTTACAAGTTAGTAGGAAATAGTTGAAATATTTAAAGAACATTTAGAAAAATACAGTATCTAATTATTTTCAAATTCTTCGTTTCTGAAATGATTTCAAAATACTTCCAAAGTGATGTTTTCAAATTGTGAGTTTCCAGATTTTTTAAAATAAAAATTCCTTACAAGATATTAAATTTGTATTTCAAAATTATTTAATACAATTATAAAAATATTTTGAAAAATCTTTTTCTTCTCCCCACACCACCATCTTTTACATCACTCTCTCGCAAAGCCTTTTAACATAATCTATATGCCATGTGTAATTAATTAGTCCTTTTGTTATCATTGGCCAACAAAGACAATACCTTGGTCAATTTCTCCTTGAAATCATAAGATATTCCATTCAAAGCTCAATTTTAGAAGAAAAGAGGATGTCCCTTCACATCACATCCTTCTGAGCAACCTGCAGAAAGAGAAGAAGTCAGTAACTTATTGGTTTTAAGAAAGTGACATCTGTGGATTGCTTCTGAAAGAAATCGGAGAGTACAGAAGCTAACAACACTTGTAAAGTTATTATTTTCACAGTAGTCTTTAATTTACTCGTTTCCCTGTCCATAATAATACTGCATTCACAACGAATATCAATCATTTTGTGAGCAGAACGAGATTAGCGAATGTTAGAAACAGTCCGTCTTATCCTCAAATAGTATGCAATCCAGCAATGACGTAATTTGGGTTGCATAAGTAATGGGCGTTGCGTTACTCAATTTCCAAAATACTGGATTTCTTTTGTGAATTATTCTCCTAAATTAAACCACGAGACAATACTGACTGTTAGCTAATATTACATACTGTAATAATGAATAAGCTTCACTTCTTATGTCGTCATAAAATATGAATATTAAAGAAATCTCTCCGAACAATTACGCGCACAAAAATGTGAGGACGTGTAAAGTTCATTGTCATTCCAAGTACTGTAGTTGTATTTATTATTCAATTCAGAAATAAGAGATATTTTTTTCTCACAAAGCGTAATCATTTCCGAAACTGATAATTGGAAGTTATCGGGTAAGAAATGAAATGTTAACATTGTTCGAAATTCGCTGGTCGCATAGGTTTGATACTTATTCTCCAAAGCCCGAACGTAGCTTGTGAATTTGCTGAAAACAGACATTTGAAATCTGTTTGTGACTACCGTTCAAGACCAAGATGAATGGTCCCAACCTAGAACTTTTCAGCGATGCAAACATAATTAATTTGAGGTAGATGAATATTGCGATGGAACACATTGGGAGATCAAACTTTAAAAATAGCTGCTATTATCTTTTGAATACTAAATAAGCGGATGGCTTTGTCGTTATACGAGTATTATTAAAAATAATGGGAACTTATTTAGTATTTCTTTAAGCTGTCAATGTGTTACAACCAATGATGGCTTAAAAATTATTACAAATATTACCGACACATAAAACAGTGTTTGATATTATCATAATCATAAAAAAATTTTGTTTATAGCCATTTTTTTAAATTTAAAGAGCATGCTGATGTGATTTCTGTATTAATTAGCGTCTGTAGTAAGCATTAATTGATAAGATGTTCTTCTAAATTGTTTCTTATACAAACATATCCATTATTTGAGTTATCCTTTGGAAACCTTGGTAAAAAGACTGGGGCGACAAAGCGTTCACTTTGGCAAGCAAAACCAAAGCCGAAGGCTACAATATAGAAACGTCAAGTTTAATTTTGTAATGTATTTCTACAAAACACTATAAAAAAAGTACTTGTTAAAAAGATTTTTATCAACGCTGGAAGAATGCATGATCCGATAAAAAAAAAAATCGCCAGTTCTGTTGTATTTTCACCAGCTAAATAGAGGAAATAGCACGAGGTAAATCGTGCTGCTTCCAGAGACATCTATGATCTGGACATCGAACTACTACTAGCTCTGTGATTAGTAGCGACTTCCAACCAGACTTGAATATCTCTTTCTTCTTTTTTTCTTTATCGCAAATGGTTATTAATTTCCAACTTTAAAGCCGACAAATGTGCTTGCTTCCCTTTCCTACATTTCTGCATCCCTAGAGTCCGCCATCAGTGCTGAATTCAGTAAAAAAAAAAAAGAAATAAATAAAAAGGAATGAGGCTTTCGGAGACAGTGTAGGAAGTGGAAAAGAATGACTTTATTATATGTATTTTTGACGTCAATCTGAAACGCACAAGCGTACAAAAGAACAAACGACCCAAACGTTTCAGATTTTCTTTTTCACACGAAAAAAAGGGATTACTGGAAGAGGGGAGCCGAGAAAAAAAGAGTACCAACAAAAATGTTCAGACGGTTATAAGCAAGACAAGCATTGCAGATTGTTTTATGGTGATTAGTGCTGCCACACTACGGCAAACAATGTAAGCTTTCAACAACAGAAAAAAACGGTAATTAAATCCTGTTTTCAAGTAACCATTAAGCATATTGAATATAATTTTATTCATTGAGAGTTATGGGAAAAAGTGAGGGAGGAAATAACAAATACAAAATTTCTGAATTGTTTTTATTTCTTATTTTACTCGTGCTATCAATTACCAGTAGTTATTTCTATTCCGAGAAAAAATGTTTATTAATTTCCTCAATATAAATTATTTGTGCTTTCGTTTATAATTGAATTTCATTAAAAGGTTCACAAAAAAACCACTAGTATGCTTGTTCTCCTGGCAAAGAAAATATTTTTTTATTTTATATTTGTATTTTATTGATCATGCTTTTGGGAGTATTGCAATTAAATTTGCCAGCTGAATTAAAAAATATTTTTGTTTAATTACGTGGAATAATAATGTGGATGCAATATTCAGAAAGGTTTTGATAAAATATTTGTTTCAATTTAAATATTGAATGTAAACAATGTATTAATTAATTATTTGTTCACGTGCGCCGGCCCTCCCATCTAACCAATATTTATGTAATTATTCCTGTTGGTTTAGAATTAATAATAAAAAGGGTAATTATGTATGATTTTCAAAGGTTGATAACTACTTTTTTAAACAGTAGCTATTAATATTTCACTGGTAAGAAAATGCTTGCCAAAATGATCATTACGGAATGAAACTATGAATTTATACTTGTGTTGGGGGAAATAACCACATAAACGTATATAAAGAAGTATAAAGAAGTACATAGGGATGACACTTGATACTGAAGCGCAACGAAACATTATAGATGAACATGGTGTCATTTGCAGTGCGACAAAAAAAAGGAATATGAGAGTGGAAACTTCGATAAATAGAAGGAATGCATTGATATATACAAAACAGACAAAATGTCCATACATACACTTTTATGTAACGATAAAAAAAGATTAAAAATACTTCGAAAGTGATCGAAAGGCTGCTGATTGGGTGCAATATTAGTCTAACTCACTTGTTAGAGAAACGGAGAGAAGTAAGCGAAAAAGACCAAAGAAATAGTTTCTTTTTGTCAGAGTTAATTTCAAACGAAAATAATTACTACTGTTTCCCAACCATTTATGTCTGATACTATCTCTGAAAAACTAACGCTATCTAACCTTTCTTGCATCGTTTTTCCCGATTTTTCTAAAAAATAGGTTGGATCATCCAAATGAGATGAAAAATGGGTTACTTTACCTATCGATCACAACTCCTTCCTTATTCCGACTTGAGCCAAAAATATGCCGTAAAACCATAAATAGAATTATAATTCCGACGTTACTGCTGTCCTACAAAATGTGTAAATCCAGAGGATTTTATGAAATATTTTCTAGGAAGTATTTGATATTATACGCAGTGTAAACATGATCTCTACGTAGTTGATGAAAGATAATAGGAAACCTTCGAAATTAGGACATGAAGAATAATAGGGTAAAAGCAGATGGACATAGAAGTTATGTAGTGAAGAAGTTCTGGTGAGAGAACAATAATTAAAGACAATGAAGAGAAGAGAAACTTGTTAGGACATTGAATAGCCCAGAAATTGTATATCGCAGGATGCAATTGAAGGCATGATGTAAAGGAAAGACTGAAGAAGAAGAAATTGCAACGCATATAAATCGTACGGTAATGAGGAAAGAACAAAGGCTAGAGACATGGAGACGATTCAACTTGCCTTGCAGGATCTGCTCCCATCAGCAGAACATGATGAATAATGATGTAGGACTTCTCTTCGCCATCGTCTCTCTCTATACACGCAAAAAAGTCCACTTAACACAGCATATTTCAGAATATCCATTTCAATCCTCAACATTCATTTTGAATTTGATACTAAGCGAGGAGTTCAGTATATGTTCCTCTGAATATAAAGCTACAGCAGTATTCACAGTATGTATATGTGTTATATGGGAAAGAAACGCTATGAACCTGCAGTGAATTACACATTTTTGTTGATAAAAATTCAGGCAAAACTTGACTGAAAAATTCAATATCTTCGGTATTTCCTATAACGTTGATAAAATATTTAAACAACTTTATCTGAACATTATTTGACTCAATTTTCATTTCTGGACATTTACATTGTCTAGGTCCATCTAGTGACCTATCTGTACTTGATCCATTTGAAGAATTTCTTAAATATACATAGTCACATTAGATCGAGTCAGAAGCTCAAGTTCACCTTTTTTTTTTTTCGACATTTGAAAATTATGAGAAGTAAATATTACAATTTTGTAAAGGGGATAGTGGATACACGTCTATGATATGAGGCAATAGAGTCTAACGACACAGAACAAAAACTGATTAAAATATTGATGTACGTTAGTGACATTAGTTTTGTGGTTAGTCATTAGATAGAAGCTCCTTCAGTTTTGTACATTAGGTGTTGAAATGACGTTGCAACAGAATGCAATATAATTGATTGTCTCCTGTAAATTTCAGTTTTGAAAGGTTACAGTGCTGTTTGTGTTACCTGTTCAAATAATATCTCCTCTGAATACGGAATCAGTTTAGATTTCGAAATGTCGGATATATTCCATGCTTAGTAACAAGATTTAAAGAAAAGAAAACTTCGATATTTTTAATATTAATAAATTATATTTTCTTTGTAGAATGTTTGAGACAGACATTTTAACCTCCTTCTTCGTTGTAGGAGCAAGATTTCTTTATGATAGAAAACTAAGAAAGGATAGGTTGTCAAGCATCATTCGTTTCTAAATCAGGGACATCTCCTCGTCTGAAATTTACAGCTGTTTCATCCTACGTTCATTACGTTGTACACGCTCATTGAATTAAAGCAATGTTTCAAATTTTAACTGCAGCTGTCGCTCGAATCTGGAAACAGCAGAAAACTATGCGCACACAGTTTGAGTAGACAATAACAGATAAACGACTGAAAATAAAAATAAAAAATAAATGTGAAAACTTAATAATTGATTTTCATAATGAGGAAGAGAATCCTAAGATTTTTTTATATTTTTTTATGTTTATTGTCACAGGAAAGGGCAGAAATTACAGGAATGTGTACGATACTAAGGAGAATAATTCCATGCAAAAGATGTTATCAGTAGCGACTTACATCACAATTCATTGCTCGAAAAAATGAGACAACTCAGTGTCCTGAAAATCTTTTCCCGGGATGTCAGAGCGTTAGGTCAAAAACCAGGTACTTTTAAAATATTCAGATTCTCTCTTTGAATATCGTTATTAACATTCCTGAATTAGTGTTTATTAGCTTTAATAAACATTCTAGCTATTGACCTGCTCATATAAAACCGTTCTTATTTCAGTAATGAATTAAGGAAGGAGGGAGGAGAGTTTGTTTGCATGAATCGAACTTAAAGCGAGAGCCGATTCTTAGGAGTTATGGAATAGTCATGTGTTTCCTTTCCAAAACTCAATGTTTTGTTAGGTCTCTCTCACACTCAGTCTCTCTCTCTCTCCCTCCTCCTCCCTCTCTTTCTAGTCTTTGCTTTGAAAGGCATTCTATGAAAACAATAACAGTCGGTGGATACATACTTAGTTGGCAACATTTGCTAGAAATCCTTGCAGCACGGAAGCTTTCATTTTACTTCTTCAGCTCTTTTCTGCCCCCGCCCCACCCCACCCCACCCTGCCCCAACTACACCAAACCTCTTTAAGCTCTTAGTTCACCATTCTCCTTGTTCTATCTCTCTCTAAAACCCCGCTGTTAGAAAGGACAATTAGCGACAACTCTCAGTAAAGATCAATACTAAGATGGTCCATACAGACGAGGATACAGCTCTGCCACCTGCCGGTAATGGTCTACATCATTAGAAAAAAAAAGTATACGACTTATGGAAAAGAAAATAAACGACAAAAGAAAAGAAAGACAAGAAGATAGAGAAAGTACGATGAAAGAAAGTGAGAGAAAATGAAGGAATAAGAAAAGAGAAATAAACGGAGCCAAGTACGGGGAGTAAGATGGAAAGGGAATTTTGGAATGGGACATAATAGTGTAAAACGAAAAGAAGAAAAAAAAGAGGGGACGAAACAATTACTTGAAGCTTATCATTAGCAATTTCCGTCTGTAATGTTGAGTTTCTTTTTCTCTCTCTCTCTCTCTCTCTCTCTCTCTCTCTTTTTTTTTACTTTCTAAACGAAGTTTTTTCTTTCCGTGAGGTGGTGGAAGTTGAGGACGAACAGAGGAAGAAGGGGGTGAAAGAAACTGGTTTGAAGCAGGAGGATGGAAATGAAAGATATAAGAAAAAAACGAGGAGGAATGAGAAAGGAAGAAAAGAAATTTCAAAATTTAATTAGTTGATGACGTCAGGAAAAAATCTAACATAATTATCAATTATGGAGTCAAGCATAGATATCTCTCGTTCGTTGAGATTTCTCATGTGAAAACTTACAAGAGGAAAAAAAAACTGGGCTTAAAACAAAGGTTCCTAGCTACAAGAAAGAACTGAAAGAGCGATTTCAATTTTTAGAAAAGATAAAAATTGGTTTATTGTTAAATTTTTTTACTTCTTTATTCAATTTTCACAAGGATAAAACATTTTTTAAATGAATTTACATTATAGTGTTTTTGTATACTATTGAGTACAGAATATTTCTATAGCAGGTACGTATACATGTATACATATAAAAACTAATAGTTTTCTAGCTCTGTGGTTTAATAGTTACAATTGCAGTATGTTGCTCTACACTGGGAAGGCACCAAGTTCGAGTCTGATAGGATTTTCAGGGGCTTTCTCAGCTTCATCAGACGTATCCAGAAAAATTATTTCTTCGAATATGTTAATGCCAACCCATGACGTACCCTATGATACCGTGCTAACACCATGATACCTCGATAATTCTTTGCGAATTACAAACGGAGATCCTTCACATTTAGTGTCCATGTCTCTGTAGTATTTTATTTTGTACTTATGAATATTTCTTCTTTCAGTACGTGTGAAAACTAGTAAAATGAAACTCCATGCGTAAACGCCTCAACCGAAGCAGCACCCAGTTTACATCTGCAGTTCCCTGCTCACCCGTCACAGACGTGAGCCATTTCTGGACAGAATGGTGACGGGATGAAAAGTGGGTCATCTACCATAACTATATGTAAACGGCAGTGGGTTGCTAAAGGTGGCCGCAGGAACTGTGCCAAAACATAAGCTCCACCCCTGCAAAGTGATAATCCATTTTGAGCTCTTACCACCAACAATACAGATGTCTGCTATAAGTAGATTGAACGCCTACGGTCTGCATTGTTGAAGAAACGTCCTACTCTGATTAATCGCAAGGGTGTGATCATCCACGGTGATAATGCGCGCTCACACACGCCAAGAAGGACCTGTGCTAGGATAGAGGAATATGGCTGAGAGAAATTTACCCACCTGGAGTTTTCACCAGATCTTGCACCAACAGAATACTGCCTTTTTTGCAGTCTGAAAACACTGCAAAATGAGGATGATGTGCGTCGAACAGTGACAAAGTTCTTTGCCCCCAAAACCGGTGACTTCTTTCAGCGGAGGATTCAGCAACTGATTGACAAGTGGCAGAGTGTTGTGGAGTCCGATGGAAACTATTTTCGTGACTAACGGTAGTGTTCCAGGTAAGTTATCGTTCTTTTTCTCATGGTGCAAAAATACGACATTACTTATGGGATAAGCTGATATATCCTCATTGCGTCCCAAGTCTGACATGCATGGCATACCACGACGAGTGCAAGTTCCCAGAGACGGAGGTAAGTGGCGAGGGTGTTTCTTTTTACCATCCCAGAGTTTCTGTGGTGTAACCATAAAGAACTCTTAGTAAACCGCGACCAGTCTTCAGTAACCTCGTGGGTTTCAACCCAGGAAACACTGAACTTCAGAGCAAGTGTTTATGATCTTTGGATTATTGTTCTATTTATACTCAAGCAATTAATCTGAATTCCAATCGTATACCAATATTTACTGGCACCCTGTAAATATTTACGATTTTATTTCTACATTACTTTGCAGTAGAAATTATCTCAATATTGTTCTGGTGTTCAATAGCGTGTTAATTACGTGGGACGAAAGCTATAAATCGATAGCGAAATTCTATATACATCTGTAATTTCCTGTACATATTTGTTCGTGAAAATAACTACAATCACTATTAAGTATAATTACAACTGTAATCACCATGAAGCATAATTACCACCACAAAAAACAAATATCAAACTATTTGCTATTTTCCGCCTACATATTTTTCCCCATTTGTAAAAATTAACTTAAGAACCAATTATTGTTAAAGTTATAATACTAAACTGATAAATATTCTAGGAGCACCTTATTTATTCGACACATATGAGTTAATATCAGTTTCGACGTATATCGGTAGAAATAAACAGTATGAGTTCCCACCATTATTATTTTTTTTAATTATGAAAAAAAAGACAATATTATCATACAATTTTGGAAAAGAGACGAAATATTGCCTGTGAATCCCTATGATATGAGGTAGTACGTGTTTTAAGGAATTATTTTTTCGCTGAATTATTTGATTGTCGTGCCTATGACGTCATAATCTTCTTGAAGTCAAATATCTCAGCTATTCTACTTCGTATCATAGAGTTTCATAAGCACTATTCTGCTTATTTTGCAAAATTATTTTTAAAAAATATATATTTCTCGTCTTTACACAATTTTCAAAACTCGGAAAATGTGAGGATGAGACATTGCGTAGACTCTTAAGACACTTGCAATATTTTTGCCAGTATTTCTCAATACTGGCATTATTGACATTTTTTTTTTATGTGAAACAAAATAATTTGACCAAATGACGTCATGTAAGCTCATTATCCACATTTAACCTGCAATGATATTTAACGCTGCATTCTGTGCTTTGCGTTCTCCACTAAGAAGATAGAAAATAGCCAATAAATCACCGTAATGCCATTTTAATTAATGTATATATCAGTTTGGCAACACTGGTAAGCGAATGAGATCACATTTTAACTCCTAGTAATTTTCTATCCTCTTGATACAAATCAGCTCCCCAACACTAAATTTTTGCTTTATTGCAGCGTTTCTGATTTATAGCGAAATGTTAATTTTATTTACCATTGTAAAAAAAAAAAATGTCAATTTTAAGCACCAAGTTGGAAACCCTGTATCTCGAAACTGAAAAAAGAATTACTCATGAGCAAGACAAAGTCTCTTTTCTTATTCTGGTGTCAAGAATTCATCTTCTATGCTTTTTTATGGTATTATGGAACCACTGTACAGACATATAACAACTGAGCACATACTTAAAGATTTTAAAAAATCAAGTAAATTAATTCAGTCCGTGACATTATTCCCCCAACCTATAAATAAAACTCCACAGTCGTTATTATTTTTACACATATCTATCTGCATTTTTCAAAACCATATGAACAGTTAGACAGAAAGCAGTAAGAAAGAACAAAAAAGGTTTGTGATTTTGGGTTGGCAATAATTGTAGACAGGATTCTCCGTAAGCTTGGCGAACCTTGTAGAAACAAGCGAAACATAGTATTTATATACAACAGTGTCAATTTTTTCGGAATGGACCATCATAAAGACATTCGCGGATTATTAATATAATAATCGTGTCTCCTTCACTCCTAATAAATAACGAAGTTGTGGTTGACTTGTTAAGAAGATAAAATTAGTGTAATTTATTTACGTTATAATAAAATGTACCTTTTGTATTCAGTGTGAAATAATTTCAAATTTCAATACAAGAACAAGTAAGTTATTTTGTTAACAAAAATACCAATTACTATCATCATTGCTTTTTTTTTTTTACTAAACATAGAACGGTATCATTGGCTCAGGATGTTCGTGATTTAGAGGCGGTTGAGGACCATCGCATTATAGTATGTTCTGATAGAAGAAATAAGGAAGGTAGCGGTCATGATCTTATTTAAAAGTATTATCCCAACATCAATCCGGTGTGACACAGGGCAACAGGACAAACCATTAATTAGGATCAGTGGTCTCAGGATATGCACCGCGCACCCTGTTCCGGCTGATCAATTACTCTTAATGGTGATGAAACAGTAATATTAAGTTTATTGAAACTTCTGAACATTGAGAAAGACGTTTTATAGATATCAGACAAAGAAACGAAGACAGCCCCGAGATAGGACTCTTTTGATATTGAACGTGAAATATATTATTTAGTGTGGTCTTTATACTACAATGTCAAGCGATAAAGTACGGACATAAAAGTTTCTTATTATGCGATAGGAAAAGAGTCTCAATGTCGTAACAAGAGCGGCGAATGATTTAGAAATAAAATTTGTGGGAAAGGTCACGCGTATGAAATGGATGTGGTTGGATGGGTGGTTGACTCACAGAGCATAAAAAAAAAAAAGAAGACGGGGAAGCGGACTCGAGATATATCAAAGTTTCTCCCCTTCCCCTTCATCTTCCAAAATCGTTTCCTTGCGCACTGACTCAGAGCCAAAGGATTAAGGCAATATATAACAACCCATGTGAAATATTGTTGGTAGTAGTTCTGGGAAGAGAAGAGGGAATGAAGGCTATATAAGGGCGAAACATTACGGGATTTATCAAAAGCGTGTTCCATGGGCGACCAATGGTTCAGGGGTAGCCGAGCTGACGTACGCGATATAATACTAATATTTGTAGAAACGCTGACTGATTAAAACTAAGTGGTACATAAATCATGTGATTGGAGGACTTTCTTTCTCTTTCCTGTCACTGAACTTTACGTGTTATTCTGTCGGAAACGATTCGAAGCTTTAAGATTTGTGCCAGACTCATTCATGAACATATTTCAAAATATGCATTTGTCCAGTCAACGAAGATCTTACTAACTCATTCGATCAATATATCAAAACATGACGCTTCTATTAATACTTGCAAAAGTTTTATTTTCAAGAAATGTATTTGTTTCTCACGACATTAATGAAAATTTAATTTCAAGTGAAGATAATTTAGATTCTCCTGTCATCAAATGCTATTTTAGAATTTGCGGCAGCTACTTAAAACGTTTCTAGATTTATATATCTTCATAGTTAAATGTTTTATTGCTTACTGTTTGAAATCGAAACTCCTGTCTAGCACTACGTAAAATTTAAAGCTTGTTGATTAGCAGAGTTTTCGTTTGTTATATCCAGTGGCGGCGTAAGGGAGATGGGGGCTAGCGGTGCTCACTTCCCGGACCCCACCTGCCCAAGTATCTCTGCCCGCCGACGACACAAGTGAATAATCGCTCACTCCTACCACACTTTTATTTATTAAGCTTCAGATAGAACTAGAATTGCCCTTTTATACCGAAACTAGTAATAACATTACTACAAACTAAACAACATTCAAAATTTTTAATATTTTTCAAAATATTTTAAAATCTAAGAGCACTATCAAAAATTTGAGAACATAGTGTACTAGTACTTACAAATTAGAACGCAGGACATTCTGAATGCGAAGCCAACTAATTGAGTCATGTCGGTTTGGTAGTGTAGAAGTGCAGAGACCAAAACTGTAGCTGGGCTACACAGAAGTCATCTTGAAATTCGTACACACTAGAAGGATATTTTTAATGTCTAGTTAACGTGTCCAAAACAGGATATTTCTCTATTTGGTTAAATAATACTCTGTATTATGGAACTCAAAGGGACTAGACAAATTCCGCTTTGATGCTATCGAATGTGGTATTGGCGGCGACTACTACACATCTCGTGGACAGCAAGAAAGAGAAACATCTCGATTCTGAAATAACTGGATATTCGAGACAGACTTTTCGACAGTTTGCCGCCGCTGTATTTTACAGTACTTTGGGCATGTGGTACGGTTGGATGAGACCAGTCTTAAAACAGTAATCCTGGGGGGGGGGGGGAAACGTGGATGGAAAACAATCCAGAGGCAATCGATGATTGGATCACAGTAATTTCGCCAGACCCCCCTGTGGGGGGTTTACTTCCCAAAATCTCGACAACACCTTTCTCCCAACTTAAACATTTTTGCTGTGAAAAATCGATAGAAACCGATGTTGCCTTTACATCCCCCAAATTGAAAATCCTGGCCGAAACCCTGTTGGATCAAGTGAAAGATTTCATCGGAAAACCTCTACGAATTTCCTGAAGAAATGTAGGAGAACGCATATCTAGAGAAATAATATCAGTACGTAGATTACGAAAGCTCAGTTTAAGTGTACAGCTATTGATCAAAGAATTAAGGCTTTTTCAATCAATAAAGTAAATTTACCCATGGCCTACAGGGCCCACAGGATGGACTTCTGGCTGACCTAGGCCACTTTCGTCTTGAGAATATATTTCATTTACTTGCGAGTGTATTGTTAATTAGATTAATGCCATTCATCAAACCTGATCCCAACCAGGACACGCCCCCCCTCCCCTCACCAAGAACGCAACCAGGGAACCCTCCTGGGCTATTTGAGTTGATTTATGTTGATGTTTAACTAACTAGTAGTGATAGGAGATAAGTGGTTGGTTGGGAAGTGGGAAAGGAAAAAGGGAAATGCTATGTATGTGATCGATTGTTGGTAGTTGAATTAAGACACTTGTTACCATATAGTTTTTTGTTGCAGTTGCTTGCCGTAGCTTTTTAGATCTTCAGTTTCGAGATTAACTGGAATATTTCTGATTACACATGTGAAAGTAGTGTTAATTTGGTATTTTTGTGGTTGGTTTCTTGTTGTTCCATTTCACCAATTGATGCTTCCTGTCCAAAATCAAAGGCTTTAAAATGTTTCAAAAAGCTATCTTTGTTCATTCTATTTTTAAAGAAATTTTAACTCCTGATATATATATGCTGACGGAAAAACCATCATCTCTATCTCCGGCAATTTTTCGGTGATTAATTTTTCAACGAGTAGTGGGTTTGTGAGTTCTCTTTTTAGAGTTTTAATGACAACAAATATATTTTTTTTTTATCTAAATGTAATATTGAGGTTGTTGTAGTGTCAGAATAAGAAGATTCCTGTATAAAATTTCCATTTCCCTTGGTCATTTGAATCGTGTTATCAGCTTTTTTACAAGATTGTTGTGTATTATCTTTCTGTGGAAGTTCTGCTCTTTCTGACTGTCCTTCTTCTAGACTTTTTCGTAATTCTATCCCTCGTTTTACTCCATCGTCTATTAATGCATTTATCTCCTTGCTTGATAGGAGTGATCGAAATGGATTGGTTTGTATTACATGGTTTAATGTAGTGGAAGAGGTACCAGGTCTGTGTATGGGAATATTATCGTGACAATGTTCTGAAGGTTCATTGTCTTTGAGATTGATAGGATTTTTATCAATAATTGTTGATGATTTTAAAGGGTTGGGAGGATAATGTGATCCTTGAATGAATGATAGAGAGGAATTTTAAGCAGGTTTTATGGTATGGTCATCATCGTCTTTATCTTGAATAGTTGAGCGCCGGTCGGGTACTCGTGCGGTCTGAGGCATTAGTCCCACGGCTCGAAGGTTCAAGTCCCGGCAGGGGCATGGGTGTGGATTTTAACTGGCTGTAAATGGGCGAATCGTGACGGACCGAAGTCAAAAGTTACTAGACTTGCCCCTATAAACGCTGGTAACGCTGAAAACTGGGGTGCTAAAGGGACACAAACACTTCCACCTAGTGTTGTAATAGAAAAATAGTTCTTTATATCTTTCGTTTTTTAGAACTTGAGCCTTCGGTGTGTTTTTTTTTTTCAGGACAACAATTCGTAATAAAGCTAACGTCTCTTTAAGCAAGAATTACGTTTATGTAGGTAATTAAGAAGAAATACAACATAAACCTTATGTTGTAGTACAAACTTTTTTGGTATACGTGACATTCCGGATTGCACAGTTCTCACTGTTGCTAACTTTAAAAAATAAAAATTCTTCCATACCATATCTGCCCCAAACATTGCTTAAATATAATTCAACACAATAGAAGAAAGTTTTGGGTGTCCCCGACCTGAAACACCCCAGTTGTCAGTGGTGCCAGCCTATTTTAAAATTCAATTTTTCACACACACACACCCCTTTCCATACTGTTACGTGCCGATAGCTATTACTATACTTTTTAAAAAGCACTGGAGCAACTCCGGAGCGTGGCTACGTTTGTTTACAAGAGCATTCATTATGGATTTATACAACCCTTTTGAAATATGCGTATAACATAAAATATTTTTTGTTATACTGTATGTATCTGTATGTTTTCACAGTATGAGACGCGGCTTGGAGCCTGGAGCATGAGGAAGCAATGCCTATCCTACCACAATATTCTGTTCTAGCATTTTCGGCGGCTCGGTTTGCTCTAGAACAGAACTGAAATGAAGATACTGTGCGTCACATTCTAACCAATTAAAGTTACTTTGCTTAAAGCCATTATGCGTACTGCCGTTTAAGCTAATTATACACGTTATGCAAAAATGACTGTTTACTTCTGTTACAATCTTTTTTTCAACATGATCCAATTGAAATACCAATTACCATTATGAAGTTTGGCACATACATTCTAATTAGAAGCACATTGAACATATTTTTTTCCTTCAAAAAAATTAAAATTTCGATTTTGAGTTATTCAAAAACCTTTTTTTTTTTAATACAAAGATTCGTCTAATAAAGTCAAGTAATTTACCAAATTACAGTTCTTGAAATTCTGAATCGAATGGTGCAAGTTTGAGCTGTCTAGGACCATTTTCTTTTAGGTTCGGGCGTTTAAAGGTTACGAAAAGCGTAATAAAAATCAGTCGATTTTTTTTTTTAATTTTTAACAATTTATAACTCAAAAACCAAAAGTGACAAAAACGTGAAATTTTGTATTTTTCATCCTTACCAATAGTTCTATTGATGTACAAAAAAAAAAATCAAAAAAAAATCGGATTTTCAAGAATTCAAAGTTCCAGACCATTGGTTGATTTGATATGGAATGATCCATGCACATAGATGTCTAAGATTTTTTACAGTGTAATTTTTCCTTCACATATGTTTATAGACAACAATAATTTTTGGATGCAGTAATTGAATCATGTAACGCAAGCTTAGGCAGCATTCACTAGGTAGCAGGCAAGTCTAAAATTGGTCGGATATGATTAGACTTTTTATTATATATTAAAATGAACTATTATACTCTTTTAATTTTTCTGCTAGATACACTAAAAAACAGGTTGAGATCTTTTGTAGACACAAGATCACTTCCCCGATATTTATGAACTTCAAATCACCACTTGACATATTTTTCTAGAAATGTTATGTATATTATAGAGTGTATCGACACATTCCACACATTTTGGTAACACAGGAAAAAGATTAAACAGTTGAAAGAAGCGATAGAATCGTCGTCTCAATCACAATTTATTGTTTAATGAAAAGAACGCTGTAAATTCGTCACTTTTGACGCTATATATTAAAAAATATCCATACACAAGTGACCGAGTCGGAATTCTTTAAGAACATATTGTGAACAAAAAGTGTTGTAACAATGTAATCGTGTAAAACTGAGTGCTCACGACACTTTCAAGATGACACGATAAATGACCTATACTTCTTGGATACATTACTTACACTTTTCTGAAGAAAAGGTGAATACAAAAATCTGAAATAAGCGTATTATTTTTTGCAGTGTATAGCACAATTTTTAAAATAAAATCTTCATGCTTTGAAAATAAAATTAATAATCTTGGTGAAATCTCCCCCACCCCACCCCTTTAAACTAACTAGTTAGCTTGATATAAATTCACCTACATTTGGCAACACTGATAACTTTAAGCGTTGGAGAGAGTTAGGTGGGAAAACTTTCTTCCGGAAGCTGATAAAAAGAGTTCGAAGAAAGGGGGGATACAAGAGGCTGCTTCACGAGAAATTCGAGGTAACATTTTTAAAAGTTCAGCTGCTGGTTTACTTCGCAGACATAATCAATCGCGCTCTTTTCGATAGACTAATTCCGATGTGCAGATTCCGTCAGTGTTGCCAACTATTACGTGGTAGAAAATAAATTTAAGTGATGTTCCAAAATCTATAATGATAAACATAATCATAAGTTAGGTTTTAACCGTTCCTATCCTTTTTTTTTTTTTTTTTAATCTTGTTTTTCGGGAAGAATTTCGAAATGGATGCACCGATTTACGTGAAACATTTCACCGTTTTGCATAACGTTCTTCTGGTGTAACACTTTTAAGGTACGTCGTTACGTTTGCTAAGTAACGAGTTACAAGACTCAAAACAAACTTAACAGAAATCAATTTGTGCAGATTGCAACTAAATTGGCAACATGACTAACGGAATTAAGGGAATATATAATTTAGCTGCTTTTGATTTTTGAAAATTAGCAACTGTTTTAAAGGTAATGAGATTCTTTAGTGATTGATGTGAATTATTAATGTTCGTATTCGTAACTATAGTTAGACTAAAAGTGTAAATATTTCAACAAGATCAATGGATACAATTGTGAATTAAAATTTTCTGTCAAGGTTGCAACCACCGCTTGTGCTTGTGGAGCAAGCATTCACAGGCGACGACAAATACGTTTAGGGATGCCTTAATAAAATTTAACTAGAAAATAAAATCGGATCAAAACTCCGCGGTTTTAGGGACGTTGACCGAATAAAAGAATAGGGAAAGTGGATTGGGTGCAAGTTCTATTTTTAAAAAATTAACGATAAAATACAAACAAAGTCATGTTTGATACTGGAAATATATAGTCGGTATAAATTACACCACCGTTACCCATATCGAAGCTCAATATTTTGTTCTCCCCATCAAACGGATATTCTGGGCACATGCTTAAAAGTGCGTATTCGGGAATCAAACTAAAAGACTACTCCTGTGTTATATCCTCCTTCTGCTCCCTAAGGCTGTGAAAAGAAATCACTCTAAAATTCTGTCTAGAAGGTGACTTGAAGGTCGCAGTTGCAAGAAAATAAGAAAGGACGTCAGATAGAAAAGGGGTATTCAATTCTACCTTTAAATGAAACAGTTCCTTTGCAAACGAAATAGTGTTAACCTTTATCAAAACTTTAAAAGGTAAACAACAATATATAAGGTTGAAGAACGATGAATTAATTGTTCACTCATTGTTTTCCAGCATTTAACTTTGGACATAGAATTTACTCGTATACTACTCAAAGAGAATGAACCGTCTATGTACACAGTGACTGAAAATGTATGTTCCCTTTTCTAGCCATTACAAATTTTAGTAAAGGAGCAGATATAGCTCAATACTTTTCTTTACGACTTGTTCGGAGTAGAAAGTATTATTAACCTCAGTATTGGCGCCAGAGCTACCTGTTATATTTACCGTGAACTAGAGTGGATCGCGTATAAATAAATTAAAAAAAAAACACCCAACTTTAAAGGTTAGTTAACATTATAAAATTTTAATTTGCGCATATGTATAAAAAAAAAGGAAAAAGTTATTTTTCTGAATACAAAAATAAAACATCACTCTCCCGGAAACCAAACCCGGGTCACCGGATTAGCTGTCCTATACGGTACCCACAACGCTAAAAGTGCCAACTCGCCAGCGTTTGCTTATCAGTGTTCTTCATCGAATAGTGCTTCACGACACGCCCATGAGTCAAAACCCGTGACCTTTATATTTTCTAACGTGGGTGACTCCTCTTTCTATCTTTTTTTACTAATATTTCATCATCCTTGCTTTTATTTCCTTGACTGGTTGTACCTAAGATAAAAAAAATAGACAGTTAACATTTTTTCTCGTTGCCTAGCAACCACAAACGAAAGGAACAAATTATCTTAAATTGTGCCTTCTGCCTGATTTGATACATGTAGAATTGTTTATGTGAGAAAGTTTCCATTCTATAAGGGTTTTGGTTGGTATATGTGACGAAAAAAAAAGTTTAAAACAATACCTGGCTAGGTTGAAACTATTTTGGATAGCTAACTGATTTATACTCTGTTCGATGATCAAATACTAGAATACTATTTAAAATTATCAATCTTTTCAACTGAACGGTTGAACAGAACGCATAGATAAACATATCAAAAACACGTTTGTCTTTGAAATATGTCTTTGTAAATGTTGCCTTATATCTAACTACACTTAAATTTACACAGATCTATAACTACGTAGTAATCACCCTTCTTAACATTTTATACTTGATTTTTTTATCCTTAGATACTGACCACCACCACCACCTTATAAGAATATATATATATATATACAGATGCTTATCAGAATAATGGAAACACCTGAACGAAAGTGCAACTTACCAGATTAATATGGTGTCGGGCCACCTTTCGCCTTCAGAACAGCCTTGATGCGACGTGGGATGGAGGCATAGAGGTCGTGAATGGTAGCAAGTGGAATATTACACCATTCCTCGTGCAGGGCATCGGCCAGTTCTGTGAGAGAGGATGCAGGTGGAAATCGTCGCCGGAGTCGTGTTTCCAAGATGGACCACAGATGTTCAATTATGTTGAGATCTGGGGATTGGGCGGGCCAGGGGAGGTGTTGAACTTCATCCCGATGTTCCTCAAACCACGCTGCAACAACTCCAGCTGTGTGAATGGGTGCATTATCATCCTGGAATATGGCGTCATTGTCCGGGAACAACATCCGGACCATAGGATGCAAGTGGTCTCCTAAAATTGCGATATAATCGTTGGCAGTGATGCGTCCGCGAAGTGTGACCACAGGACCCAATGAAAACCATGATATTGCGGCCCACAGCATCACCGTGCCGCCGCCATGTTTCACAGTTGGGCGGAGACACTGCAGATCATACGCTTCTTTTGGCGTTCTCCACACATAAACACGGCCGTGGTTTGGAATAGGGTGAATGGTGACTCATCCGACCATACCACACGTTTCCAGTCGTCAACGGTCCAAGTTGCATGGTCGCGGCACCATTTGCGGTGTGCTAAAGCGTTCTGGTCCCTGATGAGAGGTTTGGCCCGTGCAACACGACCCCTTAAGTTCATGTCATGTAATTCGCGGCGGACTGTGATTGTCGAAACAGGTTGGGGGAGGTGCTGATTGAGTTCCTCCGTCACTTGCGCCGCAGTGGCACGACTGTTCCGCGTGACAATGCGCTTTAATACCCCGCGTGCCCTGTCACTGATGCTTTTCTTCCGCCCACTGCTCCGCTTCCCCGATGTGGTTTTCCCGTGTGCTGTGTAGACCGTCATCACCTTCGACACTGTCCCTGGCGACACACCTAACACACTAGCCACTGCCGTCACACTCACTCCACATAACCGCGCACCAACAATTTGCCCTCTTTGAAACTCTGAGAGGTCTCCCATTTTACACTACCTCCGTCTGCTGCAGCCACTGCACACTCCTGTTCCACGACGCCTGACGTAGTATGGAGACCTACCTAACACACCACCACCAGCAGTCCGGCGCTGCGGTCGCCACGACACCACTGCCAACCCATACATCTGACGTGTTGCCAACTACAGGTGTTTCCATTATTCTGATAAGCATCTGTA
>JAGDQP010010049.1:33910-57041 GCA_022664845.1 Lepisma saccharinum
TTCTAATCATTCCTAACCTCGGCTGGTAACCTTTTCTTAACGAGTTTACCCCTTTGTATAGATCTCGTATGTTATTTGTCTTCCCGTTTTCCTCAATCTCCTGAATCTTCTGCGTCAGATATTCTCGCTTTTTGTTTCTGAACCCTAGTGTGGCGTTTCGTTTCGCGTTACTGTAGTGGTTGGTATTTGCTTCGCTTTCATTACTTAGCCATCGTTGCCTTGCTTGTTTTCGTTCCTCATGAAGTTTAATGCATTCTTCATCAAACCAAGGTTTGTTTTTCTGTTGTTTCTTCTCACCTACGCGTTCCTTCGCTGCGCTCTTGATTGTTTCACGAATTGCCTCCCACATCTTACTTACATCAATTTCATTATTAATATCATCATTATTATTACTCGAGTCGGCTAGGATTTCGAACCTATTTGAGAGTTCGAGTTGGTAATCTGCTCTTATGCTCGGATTATTTAATAGTTTCACTTCGAATTTCAGTTGTTTTGACCCCTTGCTTTCTCTGTTCGCGATGCATAACTTTTCCCTTACTTTCGTGATCACTAATTGATGGTCGGTGTCACCTTCAGCTCCTCTGTACGACCTAACGTCCATTATGTTGGTGTGTCTTCGTCTGTCTACTAATACGTGATCGATCTGGTTGAGAGTTTTGCCGTCCGGAGATACCCATGTGTATTTGTGTATGTCTTTGTGTTCAAAGTACGTGCTCTTTACCAGTAAGTTTTTCGAAATCGCGAAAGTTATCAGTCTTTCTCCATTGTTGTTGGTCTTTTCGTGAAGACTGTATTTGCCTATAGTAGGTCTATATTTTTCTTCCCTCCCTACCTTTGCATTGAAATCACCCAACACAATTTTCGAATTATACTTCGGTAATCGGTCAAACAACCTTTCTAGCTCATCGTAGAATATATCTTTGTCGTTATCAGTAGCCACCTCGGTCGGAGCATAGACGTTTAATAAAACCGTGTTACCCCATCGAGTACGTATCGTAACGTACGATAGTCTTTCGTTTACGATCTCTATATTCTGAACCGCCTGAAGGATACTATTCTTAATGAGGAACCCTGTTCCGAAATCGTGAGACTGTGTTCCCCCGTAGTAGAAAGTGTACTTGCCCTGTGGGATGCTATCTTGACCCTCCCACCGAACTTCTTGTATCGCTAATATGTCTAGCTCGTACTTCTCGGTCTCGCGTACCGCCACCTGAAGAGCGCCCGTTTGGTATAATGTTCGTACGTTCCACGTTCCTATTCTAAGGTCTTTCTTAATCCTGTTCATAGAGCCCCCTGAAGCAGTCCCAGCCCGGAGATCCGAATGAGGGACTAGTTTACCTCCGGAATATTTTACCCCAGGAGAATCCATGAACCATCTGTTACTATTTCTTGACATGTTTTAGCGGTGTAGAGTTGTCAGCTCTACGACCTCGCAGTAAAGGTAGACATTCAAGATGTCGCCCTCTGTCCATCTCTGAGCCTTGCCGATGTCATTCATCTTCAGCCTCAGAGTGGTAATGGTGATGCTGCTTCCCCTCACCATGATATTTTTGTTCGGGGTTATCTTCCCCTAGCCTTTGTAGATCCCTCTACTAACTGCAAGGCAGCAGTACTGGTTTTGGTCCGCCCCGGAATATTTCCGGTACCCACCATATCATAATAATAATAAATTATTAATGGTTTATTATTATTATTATTATTAGTAGTAGTAGTAGTAGTAGTAGTAGTGTGTAATAATAATAATAATAATAATAATAATACTATGATTGTTGTCACTATGCAAAATGGAATACCTCAAGGGTCACCGCTAGGTCCTTTATTAATTTCTATTTTTTTGTAAATCATTTCCAGAAAAGTATTATGTATTCAAATGTATTATTGTACGCAGATAATCTAAAGTTGTACATGGTTGTAAATAATTTTAAAGATAATTAGTTATTGTAGAAAGACCTTGACAATGTCTCATACTAATGCAGTTCTAATTTATTGAAAAACTCAACTGTAAGAAAACTAAAGTTATGACGTACACAAACAAGACCCAATATTATGTAAGCAGTTATACTAATTCAAACTCGCTTGTTCAAAAGGTTGATACGATACGATCGGAACCTAAGACTTGAAGAACACATACATAGCTCTGTATAGGGTGCTAGAAAACTTATAGGCTTCATTTTTAGGCAGTAATAGGCCATATATCATTAATTAAGGTTGTTCTTAAGTTTTTCTATATAAAATGCCAGTAAGACCAAAACTTGACTTCGCCTCTACAGCCTGGAATAGTATCACAAAATCTTTGAGTAACAGTCCGGAATTAAATTTTTATCTTTATTTTAAAAATAATCATAACATTGTGCGAAATTCATTACTATTATGCATTTTAACCATGTGGTATCCCAATATTTTACTATTCGAACTATGCAACGTATTCTAATATAGATTTTTTTTTACACTATTCTATACTTATGTTATCTTGTATTTTTAACTTGTACAGATAGTACGTTAGACAAAGGTATCACGTAATTTGACCAGATTATTGGATTTCAGCAAAAAGAGGGCTTTTTTGAAGCAATGATTGTGTTAAAGTCCTTGTTATTTAGACTATTGCATAATTTTAAAAGACTATTACAGAGGACTATTATATATTTATGCAATCATTCAATTATTTCCATCTAAACTTTGAAAATTATTTCCAAACCAGAATATTGATTGTTAATTGGGAAAATGTAGGTTTAGTATTATATTTTATTGACACAGTGCTGTATTTTTGCTGTATAACTGTTCTCAGCACGTCAATAAACTATTATTATTGGATCTCTTTGTTACACGAAATTACATACCGTGTTTGAAACATTTGAAGAAATCGTGAATATGAGGCATTGGACAGAATTGATTTATCTTTCGTTTATTACAACAATAATGAAAATCGTTCAGTAAAATTAGGAGAAACACCTGTGCGTAACCGTAGCCTATGTATGGACGTATGAGGAGGAAAAAGTAACGCAGAAATAAGGCTTGCTGCAATCATATCCTAATTTATTATAAACCATAAATAGCATTCTAATGTTTGTAAAACACACTTCTCATGTTACTTCAAGAAATAATAAAACTGAAACTCTACTACACATGAAGTAGAATAAAACAAAACAGGCACAAAAAGAAATTTACAGTATAAAGTTAGGGTGACCCTAATGATAACGTAATGATGTATAGTGTAATAGATAGATTAAGCCATAATTTGCACTTTGTTGTAGGTGCAGGTAGTGAAGGTGAAGAAAATAATGAATATCCCAGAAGTAAATAAAATCCGCAAAGGATTTTAAAATTTACAGAACTGTATATAAATATACAAAGCACTATATAGGGAGATATTGTGGTGTCATTAGACTGTAAACGGCATAGTAAATCGAGATCCCTAATCTGAAATCTCCTTTCGTTTTGACGTTAGGCGCTAGCCTGCGTCAGAGACTGGATACGTATATAGCGCAAAAATACCGTAGCAGAAAGATGTAGTATCCCCAGATTTCAAACGACCTGATAAATCGAGGTCTCAACGCAAATCTGAAGTCAGTTTCTATTTACTTCATTTAAGCACTAACCCACATTACGGACAGACGGACATGTTTTATCTGCGGAAAAAAGGACCTCTAGGGCTTAACTACGATGTGTTAAGCACTTATCAAGGAGGTCTGGGTAAATAGGAGGACAGAGCCAAACTTATCCTGCCGCTTTCGGGTGATGAAGATCAACACTAAAACAAAGATAGTAGATAATTAATGAGTAAGATAGTAAATATCCATTCAAACTTATGTATCAATTTTGTTCTTAAATACTAAGTTCACGTTTAACGGAAACAAAACAATACAGTATTTTGATACGACACATTTAATTCTCGAAATATTTTACACAATGGTCTCTTCGTTATTTGATTATTACAGTCGGTCGATGTTCATGCAATATCCAGCTGCTTAGAATGAGGCTCCCCCTCCCCCGCAAAAAAAGTAAAATTTCCAGGAGAAATGAAGTTTGTGTCATGTGATAAAGGTAGGTGTTTAGAGGGGAAATTCGCGTTTTTTTTTTTTTTAAGAAATATACATGAAATATGAAATCTGTATGTGTATAAGTGATTTAAGCAGTTATAAAAAAAAAGTGTTACCTAACCAGACTAACTCTTCTCGGCATTACTACGTAGGAAAACATTGTTGCATCGAAGCACAGCTTGTAATGAATAATTGGAATTGCAAATTCATGAAATGGCAAAAATTCGAGTGAGAAATCACTAATACTTTTGGGATACCTTAATTCTAACGAGCACAGAACTTTCAATGGCCTCAGTCAAAGTTGCCTGAAGCCATGAATAAATTTAACTGAATTCGAGCTTTCTTTTTTCAATATTCCTCCTGCGGTGGCTTTAAATATAATGAAATACGCAGGTGAAAGCGGCAAGTGATAACTTTTAGTATATCATGGAAAAACTGTCGCTTTATCTTTGCTCACTTCGAAAAAATCACAAGAATGGCGCTCTTGGTTACAGCATCCACAACCGCATGTGAAACAACACATATAAGAAACACATACTTACTTACCATAGTGCAATGATTGTTTAAACTAGTATTTGAAAATGTTTTGTGAAAAACTGTGAAATAGGTTTTAAAACAGTACTGGCTCTAACAAACAAATATATTTGAAGACCACAGCGAAAGAACGTGTTTTGCCCATTTTTAGCGAAATTGAGATAAAAGTGCCATCATTTGGCTCTTTGAAAGTCCTTTCTAACAAGCTATGATCCGTGAAGATAACATGCATAGTCCGTCTGCTACAAGCAAATCTATTTGATGTGCAGGTGTAAGCAATGCTAATTCTAAAAACACTCCTGTAAAATCAATAAAATGGAGAAAGCACATTCTTTCCCTGGGGTCTTATGTATGTTAGAGCCATCCCTGTCTTAAAACTTATTTCACACTTTTTTTTAACACATCTTTCTAGAAATTCTCTTAACTTTAGTGTTTGAGGATAGTTGAAGCAATGATCTCTAAAGCTACCTCCGTATATTTCTAATGTGTTTCCTCGGTGCACAAAATTGCTGTAAGATGTAAAATCCTCCGAGAAGAAAGAAAGTAAGAAACTGGACAGTGAGTACACGGGCTGTATTCTGTGCACTTGGACAAAAGGAATAGGAGGGAAATGTTTCTGAGTTTTGATGGGAGCCTTAAAAATATATTAAACATGAAGTCTGTATATTTATTGCATTAGTTTGTAAGTATGCAGCTAGAATAAAATGTTATGAGGAGGAGGAACCTGTATGCTGAGTTTTGGATTATCGCATGTTTCATAAGTTTAGCAGGTTGGACGATGAAGTTACATGAAATTGCATGTTAGTTATAGGCGGGAGCGTTACAATTGCAATGCATCTTCTAGAAATTCAAACCTAGAGAGTTCAAACTTTGAGAGAAGAAAGTTCATCATAACTATTTCAAGAATTCGTTCCGTGTCGATTAAAAAAAAATCGTTTTGTTCATTGTTGAAATCACTTGAAGCTTGTAGTGAATAGTAAATAAACTTTAACAAAAGAAGTTCTTTCAACAATGAACAAAAAGAAGGGCATGAGTAGAACTCACAAAATGGTTATGATTTTTTTTTCTCTGAAAGTTTGAACTCTCTAGGTTTGAATTTCTAGGAGCAGCATTGCAATTTCATGCAATGGAAAAAATACACATTAGAGGTATACGGAGGTAGTGCTGCCATCTAGAGTTGTTTTACACTAATATTAAGAAATGTAAGTAATGTGTACAAGAAGTTTGGGAATTTATTTTGTAGTTCTGAAAGTCAATTTCAACACTTGGCACACGCAACAGGGATTCTACCAGAATTTCCACTTTGGGGTGGAGTGTAATGTCAAAATTAAGTAGGTAGTAGAATATGAATACAGTTTTGCATTACTAAATTTTTACTCGTAAAAATGTTTTTAAGTTGAGCTTTTCTAGAATTTGGAGGGTAGGGGTCTAGCAGAATCACTGGTATCTAGTTTTTTACGTTTCGTTTTAAACACTTCTTTTCCCTTGAACTATAAAATGTTAATTAAGAACACTACACATTTCTGGTCACAACAAATCATTTGCAATATTTTGGCTCCCTCATTTTCTCATCGAACTTCTTCAATATTATATCGAAATAAGTTACTAACCCAGGCAACCTGTGTTTTATGTCATCGCTCCTTACTTTTTTTTTTTACTTGCTGATAACAATTACACACAGGACGCTAATCAGGCCAGTCTTCACGTATAGTTCCGAGATTTGGACGATGAAGAAAGAAGATACAAATAGGGTACGAAGATTTGAAGTTCGGAAGATATATGGCCAATAAAAGAAGGCGAACAATGAAGAATATTGAATAATGAAGAGAAAAATACCATAATGGAAAGGAAAGACAGATTTGTCACATCAAGAAGGATTAGCTGGGTGGGTCATGTATTAAGGATGGATGGGAAAAGAATGCCAAGAAGAATGTTAGAAGAAAAGAGTATATTCAAACAAGAAAAGAGGGCGACCGAAGATAAGTTGGATGGACCAAGTGCAGAAGGATCTAAAGGCGATGCAGATAAGAAACGGGAAGAAGACAGCAATGAATAGAATGGAATGGAGGCGAATAGTATCGGGGGCCAAAGCACACATGTGGTAAGGTAACGTAAGGTAAGAAAGTAGCTATACAACAAAACTTCTTCAATTAATGATCGCAAGTGGAAAAGTATAAACCAAGTTAATTATTTAAACTGTGTAAAAATTAAGAAACCTCTTCAAATGTAACAGCATCACTATTATTTACGGTGTACACTCAGATTAATAAAAAATGACATATGGGTTAACTTTCTTACGTGCAGTTACTTGCACAATATGCGAATACCGAATCATTATTTGATATGGGCGTTGAATGAACGTTCCATATATTGTATTTGCATCGTATATCCGTTCAGTGCGATGCATGATCAAACGTATTATTATTATTATTAACCCAAATGCAAGCGTTCTAACGGAATACGTTCTACATGTGTTTCTACATCATCTTCGCTCAGCTCGACTTACAGCGACGTCACATCGCAATAATACAATACGCAAAAGATAGGATATACTTTTCTAAGTTACAAAGAGAAAAAACGGAGAGGTAAGGGACATAAAAAGAAGAACAGAAAAAACAATGGACACGCGGAAGGTGGAACAAATAAAGCAACTGCATGCTTTCGTGATGGGGGCCACCAAACATGCTCAAGGGAATCCTCCAATATTCCAATAACATAGGAGAGCTCTGGCACCATTAAATGTTCCAACAGAATGGGGACCACTGCTGTCAGTGAGCACGAATGCAGCATAAAAAGAAAAGAAAGAAAAAATCTATAGTTCAGGCGCCATGGGTGGAAAATGGCAGGCTATGAACGCTTTATTTCTGCCTTATATTCTTCCGACCCCCTGCTCAGTAACCATGGAGGAGAATATAAGCTTACATATATTTACAACAGCAAGACCGCCAGGCCTCATCGTATATCAAGTGGAGAATATTACAGTATTCGCGGAAGAAGAATAGAAACAGAATGAAGAAGGATGGGGGGAAATTGTACTATTGTCGAGGGGTTGGGCGGGTGTAGGGAAAAGGCCTCCTGGTTGGATAATAAGATACACTCTAGAAGGCACGATGAAGGGGAGGGGAAATGTGTCCCGGTGATCGAATTGGCAATATCCTACCCAGAAAGCCGTAAAGAATGAAAGAAAGACAGCGAGGAAGCCGAAGAAAAAAAAAATGAGAGAGAATGGATGCAGAGAGGACTCGACAAGAATGGGTGAGAATTAAATTTGTATTCATTATTTTTTAAACGTTGTATATTTGTCTGTGAGGGATAGTCAAAGATAATAGTTCTTATACCTTTCGTTTTCGCCGAAGAATGTAGATAATCAGTTGAGAAAGTGTAATTCTTGTATAACTTTCACACACCTCACATGGTGAAGCTTTTATCGCTTCTGTTCGTTGTAAATGTGTACAAAAGTGTAGCTTTCTACAGAGCTGTATCAGTATTTTTTCTGTCATCCATAACTACTACCGATTGAAGTCTCATAATCCACACAACACAGTACACTATTGATTATTCCATTACAACTCACAATATTCATGGGTCATTCCTGGAACATTGGGAATATTCCGTTAGGAATGAGCTTTGCTGACATTTCTCACATGATAAGCCTATACCCAGAGAATGTAAAGTTCATACTCCAAGAGAATGAAAATTCAAGTTATTATATTCCCCACTAATATGCTCTCATATACACAACGGAAATATTCTTCCCATAATTCCAATACTAAAGTTCCACCATACTTTTCAGTAATATTCTTGACATAATCCCTAGGATGATTCCTGGTATATTCACTAGAACTATGTATGTTATATTCCCAAGGAATATTTGTAATATTTTCAGTAGAAATATTCCTCAAGGAACATACTGACACTTCCCCAGGGAACACGCTGCCATATGCTCAAGGAATACTCCAAGCATATTCCGTGAAATATTCTTAAGGAATATTTATGCAGAACGGATATTGACATTCCGTGTGTAGTCCATAATGTTCCAAGAACGTCCTGGAAGATTTCAGTCATATTTTATGAGGAATATTCCTAACAACTGGAAACAATACCACTCAAATACGTTTGTGTTGTCTGCGCACTATGACTGACCTTTGTGCGCATAGAGTATAATTGTTGACTTCAGAAGCCAAGGGACAAAAACAAATGACATTGACGAAGAAAAAAGTTTCGAGTTAATATTTTATATATAACGGGAAATTTATGTGACACAAAACTATCATATTTTATGTAAAGAAACTTTCAACCTTAATGTGTTCATGTACAAATATGACAATTCTGTGTCACATGTATTTCGGGTTGTATATAAAAGATTACTTGCAACGCTTATTTTATTAATGTCACTTGTATCCATGGTTTCTGGAGTCCACAATTCTGTCGGCAATAGCTGAGAAAAACTGGGTCGTCCTGGTTCCTTAATAGGTAAATCTGCTTTTTCTTTATCCATAATTTGTTTAATTTACCATTAGCTAACCTATTTTCTTAAATTCGTTTTTTCTCTCTCTCTCTCTCTCTTGCATGTATTCGTGCGTTTTGTGTATATATACGTACATGTAAGAAGAAAAAAAGATAACCCCATAGTGAGAAAGCTAAGAGAGCGTATGCCTCAGAAACAGAAGAGGGGGAGGAAGAATGGATCTGTTGTTACTTTAATGCGACAGGGGACAAAGCAAAGGCGTTACTGAAATGACAGCTGAACAGGAAGTACCGGCTCAGTGGCAAAAAGAAGAAGAAGAAAAAGATTGCAAACCGCTATGCGTATAGCTGCCATCAAAAGAAACTGACGCAACATGCGTTACTGAAAGTGCTTTTATCTTCGTTTCCAGCGTACAAACATTAATACTTACATCCCCTCACACACACACATGTGTACACACTACACTTATAGAAAGACACACTTATATGAGCTGTAATGCGAAAAGGAAAGAGAGGGTAAAGGGAAATGAGACATAACAAAACACTATCAAACTGCACTCGTGATAGATAGATCGTGCGGAACTTTGTCTCTTACATGTTTCGTGATGGTGGTCATATATGTTACACACATATTAAACCATAGCACAGAGGAGGAAGTTTCGGATCAAAGACAACAGTGTGTACATGCGTACAACGGCACATGCGTACAATGGTAAAGATGATAGGAAGGCATAAAAATAAGATAAAATGAGAAATATGTTTTCTATGAAGGCAAAAGGAAATTGTTATGTTTATGGAGCTATCTCTGTCGTCCAAAGGCAAAAGGCCGTATCTGCACACTCTTCAGAACTAGAGTTGTTTAATGAAAGCTAGAACATATGAAGTTAAGCCTTCTGCCTTTGGACGAAGGTCTGTCGTGCCTAGACAAAAGCCATATCTGCAAAATTTGACAAATTGGGTTAGTAATACGTGGTAGAATATTTGAACTCAATTTCTATCAAATTTGCAGATACGGCCTTTTGCCTTTGGAGGCAAATCTGATAACACAAGCAAAAGTTACAAGAATTTATCCATTAGACTGTATTCCTGTTCCAACCCAGTTTCCATAGTCTAGTAGTCAGAGCCGCGAACTTAGAATCGTTCCTAAGAAGGCGTATTTGAGTCCCATTACATATCAACCTGACAGATTTTTTCACGTGTTAGCTTAGTTTTGCACCATCTCTGCACCGAAAAAAGTGTTCGTCTATGAACGACATTCATTCCTCAGAACGGAAATTAAAAATATTAAATTTCAATTTCAATATTTTTATTTATCCTATATTGGAAAATTTGGTTAAGAGAAGGAGTTCAATTTGTCTTATCTTCCATACATCTGTCCGCAATTATCAGTTCTAATACATAAGAATGCGCAATTATCAGTTCTAATATATAAGAATCAGCAATTATCAGTTCTAATACATAAGAATCCGCAATTATCAGTTCTAATACATAAGAATCCGCAATTATCAGTTCTAATATATAAGAATCCGCAATTATCAGTTCTAACACATAAGAATGCGCAATTATCAGTTCTATTATATAAGAATCCGCGATTATATTTTAATACTTAAGAATCTTCAATCCTCTACATAAGAAGGAACCAAATTTAGATTTTTAAAAATGATGGCAAAGATATGCTAAACGTAAAATATGTATTTAACTACTTACAAGTAACCATAAAGGGTATTTTTTTTTCATATATTTTTTGTTTCGCCCTAGCTGTTATCAGCGTTTTCATCATTAGTACTGACGTTGATCTAATAAGTGTTTGGCCCCATAAAATACTGGAGATAGGAAGTATGTTAATCAATTTGTTAATGCACCCAGTGATCTGTAGTGTAAATTAATGTTGTTCGGATTTTATGCTTTTATTTTTAGTAACGAAATCCTCGCGAATTTAGAAATTTTATGAGATTTATTTAAAGTAAGTGTTGAGCGCTACAGTTACAACAGTGCAAGCTATCTCTCAGACAATCTAAGAGTACAAAGCACAAAGTTGGGAAGCTTTCTAGGATTTTATGAGTACTACTTGTAATATCTTCATTCCGTTTTTCTGTTAATTTCTTCAGTTGATGAAACTCATCTCATATTTCAATATGGAAATTCAAATTGATCACCTTCTCCCTCTTGTTCATAGTTTAAGTATTTGCCATCAAGGACGTCATTAGGCTTCATGGCTAGATTTTCTAAGTTACCGACAAAAGACAAAAGTTTTGATATGCCTGTTAAAGTGACTGAGATATTATCCGAACGTATAAGCGTTACGCTCTGCCAAAGCTTGCTTCTAGAAACTGAATACGTGCCTTTAGTTAGTTGTTCTTGGGATCCATTGAGAAAAGGGTCATTTCCAAAATAATTACAGTTTGCTGTCCCTTGACTTGTAATAGCAAAATAAATTTATTTATTGTCCACTCTTTACTCTGTTACGTGGGTCATTCTCCAGAAAAGAGACATTTTGTGAAACTGCATTATTTCTTACAAAAGAAATTACTTTCTTTGCTTCTATTTGTTTCTTAAAACACTTCTTATAACTGAACCAGTTTCTATCCACTTTAATATTTTAATAATATTTATGTTATTTAGTCTGAAATATGCTTAACGTCAACTCCATGGAATAAAACTCACCTCCATTCTCGTGGTTGAAGCGTATTTTCAATATTTAGTTTTAGTTTTCCAGTTAATTTTCAACAATTATCCTTAAGAATAATGTAGTTCGAAATGCGAATCGTAATTAAATCGGAAAATAAACCTATTAATATGAGAATTGCATTTGCTGAAACACATGAAACCCTATTTTTCATCGCCTCCATTGACTGACAACAAAGTTGTATTAAAAGTGTGAAGCTGGCAACACTGCACAACAATTTTGCATGCGTTAGATATGACATATTCATCTTAGTCTCCTTTCAGTGGAACTAGAAGGAAGATGCTTTTACAGACAAATTACTCTAGAATAGAAAGTTAAAATCAGGCGTGTCTCACCTATTCATCATCAACTCAATGGAACTCATAATCATAGTATTTTATTTTAATTTGTATTTCCTATAATCATGAGAAGAAGACAAATATTTAAACACTTCATTCAATCTTTATTGTATAATTTATTTATTTATTGTCAACACAACAGGCTTTATAGCCCAATTAATGTGTTGATATTCACAATGTTGGCTTACAGACATTTTTTATTACATCTTTATATGCTTTGGTAGACATGTCACGTATATCAAATTCAATGCAATTTCTATACACTTCAATGTAAGCAGTACATATTCTCCAGATTGGTGACTTCGTCATTATATTAGTTTTGGCCTCTTTGCAGTGGAAGAGACTAGTATTCTCTACGCGAGTTTTTAGTGACGAGACACGAAACTGTAATAATGATACTAAGTCTGTGCATTTCTATGCCATTTTGTATTACTTTCCTATGAAATAATAGATCTGAGATGCCTTTGTTCTAACGTCTGAAAATTAAAGTTTTTGATGATTGTAATGTAGTTTTCATAAGTAGGATAGATCCGAGTTACTTTATGGGTTAGAAATGTCAGAAATTTGGATTCTATTTTCTCTAGTTGTTGCAATTGTTTTTTGTTAAGAGGGATTCCATTCTTTTATGTAAGGAATATGGCAACAAAAAAAAGTAAAGAACGTGAACTCCATGGAAATCATTCTATATTTTGTAAATGAAATAAATAATACAGTAATTACCTCTAAGTACCTTCAAAATATACCCACAATATATGCATGATTCCTACAAACTAAGATCTTTACAATTTAAAATAGTTTATTTTTTACTATCCAAAAAGCCCTGTTTCTGGAGAATGACCCCACATGCGCTTTCACACTCATTTTTTAGGATGGAGCTGTCAACACTGCTTGAGAAGAGCATTACGGGATTTTGTAGCAAGCAATATGGCTAAAATTGATAAGATACAGTTTATTTTGCTATTGTGATTACATTTATATTTCATGGAGGTGCGTACTTTTATTTTACGTCAACTCTATTACTTGTATTCGAAATATTTACAAACCAAAAACTGCTATAATTTTTATTGTAATCATGTGTCGGCATCGAATATTTTTTTGAAGAAAAAAAACAAAAAACTATTCAATTTCGAATATACTCGTTCATTACGTGGCAAAACGAGGAATATTAAAAATAACATCAACTCTGTTACTTGAAAAACAGTAACAGAGTGGAGAGACGAAGGGCCTCTGTTATACGGGCACGGATCAAATGGAGAAAGTACTGGCCAGAATGAAAGCTTCCCAGGAAGTTCTTGCAGTAACCCCACCTTTGAGTGGCACAGCTAAATCTTCTATAAGTAACCCCTCAAATTCAGGAAACGGAAGACGAGGAAGAAGATTTGTTCTCAAGAATAGATCGAAATGTTAATGAAGAAAAAAGTGTCATATTTGAAAATAAAGTTAAAAAGTGTAAGAAGTAGGTGAAAAGACTAAAAAAAAAAGTCCTATAAACAGGCAGCAGCTTTGAAAGAAAATTCACCAGACACAGGAGACAAAGTGCGAAAAGCGTTAGAATTTTACAATGCGCTTCTTGATGTGATGAAAAAGGAGTACAGTAAAGGAAGCCGGAAGGAAAGAGTGATATTTTCCCGGATTGTGAGATCTAAAAATATGAAGAAGTAAATGTATGTAAATGTATCAGGCGCACGTCCGATATGCATGGTATTGCAGGAATCAAGAAATGTGCAAAGGAAAGAATTTACGTTATACAAGAATTCAGGAGACAAGTGTGGAATATTTCTTCAGCAAAGATGAGCATACCTCAATTGAAAGGAAAGCTTAATGTCGTCAGAGTGTATGTTGGGACATTGACTTTTCAGGTTTATTTATATATTTTAGAAAATACGAAAATCAGTAATTCGCAAATAATAATGCTGCTTATACTTCTTGGAACATTATAATAACTATTTTTCTTACAGTACGAACACTTTGCAGGTAACAGAGTTGACATTCGAGCCAATAATATTTTTAAAAAAGTACATTCACTTTGAAAAAAAATTGAAATAACTTTTCGTGTTGTTTAATATCAAGTATATCTGTTATCCAAGTGTTATCTGTTATGTTATATGTTATCTGTTATTTATAGAGTCTATTAAAAATTTAGCCTCTATGTTCATGTAAATCAAAGTTACAGCAATGCCTTTTAAAGTAACAGAGTTGACTACAAAACGTTACTATACGATGTTAAATTCTAAATAACTTTGTAAATAAATGCTTAAAAAGACAACGTTTCGAAGACAACTGTGAAGATATATCATATTTCCCGCCAACAGTCTGATTTTTCGTTTCATATTCTCAGACCTGTGGTAAATTACAAATTCCCTTATCAGTAATACATTTTGTCCCGGAAAAATATCGAACATCGTATGAAGATTTTACAAGTAACACAGATAATTCCAAGCGGGTTACACAATGTATTCATGACAATCAATTCCCGTAGCCAATCAGTTTGTCTGCCTTTCCTACTAATATTGTATCCATGTGATATGTATCAGATTTCGCCAACTATTCGATAATTATATGAATAAAAATATAATAATAAATCACAGCCATATTCAATCCACTAGTGGATGAGGCCTCTCCCCGAAGGAAGGAGTTGGTCTACTACTCCCACGCTGACCAGACGGGTTGGGAGAGGAGAGCCGAAGCTCTCACTGTGATCGCCACTGTATTTTATTCACAGTAGCTCCCCAATTGTCCTCACGATGCTGGGTCAACACCGAAATTTTTGAGCCCCCACCGGGAATCGAACCCGGGACCGCTCGCACTGAAGTCGAGCGCGCTACCGACTAGGCTACGCAGGAGCTCCATAAATGTTGTTGTAGGTCCGCATCTCTAATGTCAACCGATCTGTATCCATCTTGCAAAATGACTAAATTTATCCAATATCAGCTTTTTAAATTGGGTGTACAACAGAGATTGAAAAGTCGTAGGGTACTGCAGACAGAACCGTGGTCTCAAAGCAGTTTACTCGCAGTGTTTTATAAATTACAGTACTTTAAGAAAACTCCGTATCCACAGACGCAACAATTATTCATTATTAGCATTTTAATTAAAGAGTAAAATGTCATTTTTGAGGATCATTTATACTAAAAAAAGAGTGGCAAATTAGCAGCTGGAAATGGATGATACGGAACTGGTAAGTGTTAAAGAGAATAGACTAAAGAATGCTGGAGACAATGAAGAAGAGAAAAGGCAGTTTAGGACATTTTGCGAACGTTGTATATAGAAGAGTGTACTTGAACTTTGGTTGAAGGAAGAAAGCATATATTCGGTCTAGAAATTAAATTTTCAAAAAGGTATACTAGTATTCAAAGGAAATATATTTGATGGAGCGCGAAGATGCTACTAGGTTAGAGGTTTATTTGACGTTCAAAGGGTGCCAACTCAGACTCTAGTTGTTTTTGGAAATAAAATGTAAATTTTAATCTTAATTTTGGACTTTCGAAATCTACAAAATGAGTGTTAAGTAATCCGAGGACCGGTAGTACAACAGTTTCGCGGACTGGCGTTTGAAAACCCACTGGTATATAGAACATTCTGTTGACGACAATCCTTATTGTTTTGAGTTGGGCAATGCGGCATAAACGCAAGTAAAGAAACTAATGCGCGTTGGTAACGCTTGGTATAAATTCACTCTGCTAACGCCTTGAATTCCCCCTCTTTGACGGGTACACACATACCCCCCTATAACAAAAAGTTGGAAGTTTTGAAGTGTACTACTTAAAGTTCAGATGTTGTTTCACTAAGTTTTGAATGCGAAACCAAAAAGATTTCGTTCAAGTTCTTTGTTTAGAAAGAACTCTTGTCTGTTTTATATTGTACAAAAAAAAAAATTCTCAAGCATATTCCGTTTATACTAACAATTTTCCTCCCTTTATTTCACTATTTGAGTTTAATTGCAGTTAATAAACTACTTCGACACCGTTTTTCCTCTTAAATCCTGCAGCGGAACTCAAGGGACTTTGAACAAGACAATACAATGCATACAAACTATATTTAATACTTGAAAAAAAAGTCCCAAGCAATATCGAGTAACAACGAAGTTAAGCAAGCTGGTGAGGGAAGAACAGACTTAGAGAAATAAAGAAAAGAAACAAGAGAGACAAAGTTATGAATAATATAATCTCCATATAACACTACCAATACCAAATAGCCTTGGTTTGTTTCCAAGTTGTTTGCAAAACTGCAGCAGTTCGGGAAACGTAAAAGTCCTAGCTATGCAGAAACGTTGTTTGTGTTCGAGAGCAATAATCTCCATGGAAAGAAATTATACACATATGCATGAGAGTAGAAGTTTGCTTTTTATGGATGGCTAAATTTTAAATGTTGGATATGAAATTTCGTTACTAGTCTAAAACAGTTATGTTGTCATACTGTTCTATGCTTCTTAAAGCGAAAGAGTATGTATCCAGAGTTGTTTTCTCCCGATTTGCATTTTCGGTACTAAACTTTCCTCTTGTCTCTTAGAACAATATTGGTGTTATGAAATATGATATTAAAAAAAAAACAAGTATCTATAATTAAAGATGATAACCAGCCGATTTTCAGTCGGTTAGGATAGGTTAAGTTAGAGACCAAATTATTATCATTACTCAAGATAGTAAGTCCGACATCTTGATTCAAAATTTTCAGTCGGTTAGGATAGGTTAAGTTAGAGACCAAATTATTATCATTACTCAAGATAATAAATCCGACATCTTGATTCAAAATGACGGATGTTTCAAAAAGTTTCAGTTGCACATAGTACCACACACACTTCATAAAATTTGTATCTTTTTTTCTGTAAAACGAAGTTTACTTATTATAATGTTTAAAAACATCATTTAACACGTGTTAAATAAATAAATTATGACCAGTTCCTGTATCCATTATTTCATTTTCATAATTTATTGCATAACTTTTTTTTTTTGTACTGAAGGTAGAGTGCATGAAAGAGAAATTTTCGTAGAATAGAAAAACGGGTGGCTGCAACGGGAACAGAACTCCGGAATCGTCTCGGTAATACTCGTAAGCTACTGCCTCAATCAACTGCACTACGATGAACACAGTAATGAACACTGGTCTCGTTATGTACTGAAGAAGTTCATAGGAATAATATAAGTTAAGCTGGAATTTACTTTTTGTTTTCACTACTTATACTTTTTGGTGTACAAAAAGTAATTTACACACATTATTTTTTACGGTGTTCTTTAAATATTAATAGTGAATAAGGCCAGTAAACACAAAGGCGAAAGGCGAATTATTTAAGAATATAGTTTAAAGATGGTCGCGGGAAGACCTAGTTTAGATTTCACGCAATTTTCTAGCGAGACGCTTCGTAGATTGTATTCACGACATTTAATAGTCACGACACCATCTTAGCTATGCTTAGTGTCGCGAATACAAATTGTTGGCCAAGTATTGTAGCTCTATGTAGTGCCCCGCTATACACACGTTTTATAATTCAGTAATTTTAATGTATTTACTGAAACGAATTAGTCAGAGTCAGACAAATAAAATAGTATATGAACTGCACTTGGAGTTACGTAAACAAGTAAAAAAAAAAAAAAGAGTTCACAAAAATTAATTATCAGATTTTAGAAACCGAAATAATAATAATGACAACAAAATGCTGAATGCGTTCCCGATGCTTTGTTGTTGAAAACAACTTTTTTTTTTACGGCGCTAGTGTTTATTTTGTTCTTGTATTATTAAATTAATTAATATAAATGTATTGTAATTACCAACAAAACGGGAAAACTCTCCAGAGAGAAACGATATCCATAAAATGATTTCATAATTTAGATTCTAGGTTGTTTTTTGTTCATATTGCATTTAATCTAAACATTATGTATTTATATCAGTAATTTGTTATTATAATTACATGAATTGACGTAATACGCAAACACTGGGATAAAAAAAGAAAAAAGCAATAGGTTCGGCCAACGCAGCAGTGGATCTACAAGCAAGAAAATCAATGCATTTCAGAGTATATTCAACTTGTTGAAAAATGACGTACTCTTCTTGATGGCTGGTCAGATTGAACTACAGTCAGCCGGGAAGTGGGACAAGTACATTTTCTTTTCGCCAGGATTGTTCAATATGTTCCTATAAAAAAGAGATTCTTCAATAACGAGGCCGTAGTTATAGTTCGAGAAACTTAAAAATAAATATATTAGTATGTAGATGGTAAAGTTCTTGCAGAGGATGCAACACTTCTCTACAAAAAAGAACACTGTAAAAAAGCACTACTGATACACATTTTAAAAGCATACCTTCTCTGAAATTGTCTTGCAAGAGAACTATGTCGCATAGAAATCGCAATAAATATGAAACTTTTACAGTGTATTGATGATGTGTTCAAATGAACACCCCCTGTAGAATTTACTTACTTACTCTATTTCTTATGGAAATCGCAAGTTCATCGCCGCAGTAACAAACGATCGCCATCAGGTCTCGGCAAGATCAAGCCAGTTTTCATCACAAACACCTACTTCTCGAAGATCCCTTCTAATATTGTCCTCCCAACGTCGTATCTGTCTTTCCAATGGTCTCTTTCTCTCCGGTTTTCCAACCAAGATGTAATATAGTCTTCGTTTTTCTCCCATCCAAGGTACATGATCTTCCCATCTTAGTCGTCGCGACTGCATTGTTCTTACAATATGGGGTGAGTCGTACATCTGTAAAATTCTTCATTATGCAGTCTCCTCCATTCTCCTGTAGAACTACGTTTCGGATTTTGTCGGAACACTAATAACAGGACTTCAACTAAGTGAACTTTTCTTCTGACCGAACAACGCCTTACTATATAGGCAACACTTAATCCATATGTTTTGAAGTGCTGAAAATTTCATGTGTAAATGTCAGAGGTTTTGAATGATTTGTCATTAGGCCACAGTGTATAAGACGCTTAAATTTATCGCATTCATGTTTCCAGGAGCTTTTTTATTCAACTGTATGATATAAAGTTCACATTTCGGATGAATCAGTAGAATTAATATTATCAACTTCATCATTATTCTTTTAATTTAAGATAAAGAACTTAACTTCAGCCAAACCATACATGTGAAAGTATACAGGATAGGCGTTCAGTTAGAAGAACATTTCGTGAAGACTGAAGCCATTTAACTCGTATTTCGACAAATTCCGCAACTCAGTTCTTCTACACGAGTGTTCACTTCAACTCACCATGGAAGTTTCATGTTGATTTGCGATTTGCATGTGAGACAGTTCTGTTGTTAGTTTTGTGCACAACAAGTGCATTTGTGATAGAAGGGTTAGTAATTTACCATATCTTCCTGAAGGAGAATTTTTACAATTGAAGCTTATGCGCGAACAAACGTCTAAGTGACATTTTCAAATAAAAAAATAAACACGAGTACATTTTTATACATAACAGGAAAAATATGATCGGGATTAATAGAACTGCAACATGTTACTACGTGAAAGTGAACCAGTAAAGAATTCACAATGTCATGCTCCCAGTATTCTAAATGTAAATTTAGAAGTGACTGTATATTTCGGAAGTAATAACGTCAACTATACGCTTTACGTCTTTAGAAGTAGTATCTTTCAACTTTTTGAAGGTCGTAGCCCGATAACATTGGTTTTAACAGTCCAAAGTCCTAATTGATTAAATAATATTTTCAATAGCTGTTTGATAAAGTCATGTTTGTTTAAGCGAGGCCTCGTAGCAGGGTCACTAAGGTTCGAAATGTCACCGCGGTCGTCCGTGTTTGAGAAACACTACTAAATTATGCAAATGAAGGAATGGTTGAAAGAAAAAAGAGAAAGAAGACGTATACAATTTCGCGACAGAATTAAGGAAGATAAATCATATACTAACAAGACAAAAGGGAAAGAGCATTTTCAGGATTAAGGGAGATGACTTTTTTCACCTCCAACGTAGACCCTGGCAGACACCTTTCCGAATCCTTTTCCCTCCCTTATCCCGGCCTGAGCCTTATATGCCTAAAGGCCATGAATACAATACAATTTTATAATTTACCTGGAAGAACTCGTCGCTTTCATCAAAACGATAATGACTATAATGGCTAAAATACATTAAAAACAGAAAAGTCAGCCATAGATGTACCTGAACTAGATACAGGACATTGTGGATCATTTGGGAGGTCCTGGGTTTGATACTAGCGACTGACTATACTGACTGAAATGTTTCCTGGGTTTTTCCTCGTGGTATCTTCAGCTTAATCCTTGTCCGAATCCTTTCCTCTAATCCAACGTTTCTCAACCTGTGGTCCGCGAAGATGGGACGATAATGAAAACCATTTTTTTACTGCAACCAGTATCAAACAATTTGATTGATATACAGCAGAACAAATGTTAGGTAATCACCACTGAAAAAAAAATGTTAAAAAAAAGAACTAGTCACGATTACGAAAAATTAGTCAGAGTGCCAGGCATGTGAACACTGCGAATAATGTATCCAGTGTTCTGGTCGAAATTTGAACCCGGGTAGCCCGATTCGTAGTCAGACACACTATCGCCTGAGCCACGGCCACTCAAATACTTTTCGGCTAGTAAATTTAATTATAACTTTATTTTATTAGTTTTTGCTCACTTCTGAATTTCATTAATAAATTGTACGGTTGTAAATGATTTTTAGCGTCTGTCATATATCAGCCTGTTGTTGTTACAACAGAATATTACGATACATCAATCCGTTTACTTATTTGTTTGTTTACTGAACAAGCAATGTAACTAGAACCATTCTTTAGAGTCAGTATTTGGTGGAAGAAACATTCTATTAGTGATGTGAACCATTATGTTTTTCAAACAAATCATTTGCGCACTGCTACATCTACTGTTTCGTTCCAGGGAACCTATTCCATGTCGTGGATTAAACAAAACTATATTGATTCATCCATCACATTTTTTTTCTGTGTAGGTATTCAAAAGATTTATTATGTTAAAAATCGCATAGTCAGTAAAACCCATACAGTTTTTATTTTAATTGGTCCACAAAACTCAGTGGGCCATTCCATATATGAAAGGAAGGAATATAATTAACCAAGATCCATAGATCAACTTTATTATATTCAGGTTAGTCGTGACCTCGTACACACATTTCATCACTTTAGGTTTGTTTTCAGTTTACATCCGTTTATTGTCAGAACATCTTGAATACGTACTCGATACATTGACACGATTATTAATACGCTGATCTAACAAAGATCTACATATGTTGATGAAAAATTAACTGAAGAACCCGAGGATGCACGCTCATGTATCCACATATTCCAATACAAGATGGTGAACTAGATGTTATGCTATAATAGGAACGGGAAAGAAACAAAATACGAATAGTTACATTCATAGTTTCCGCTGCTTGAAACAAAATAATAGCTTTTTTAAGGCTGGAAACAGTAGCCAAAATATCTTAAAATAAAACATGAATGATACCATAAGTATTGGTTACTACATCACAGTTTGAAATCCAGCATTGTCTGGAATCAGATACGAGCCCCACAGCGTTCTCTGGTGAATAATAGCAATTACTGTCCATCACTATTTAGATTGAATCTAGACAAGGACATCGAAAGCTTTGGGTGGGTCAATTTCGAAATAGGATTAGTTCTTGTGATTTTTTAAAAAAAACTTTTACAGACATCCAACGGGATTTTTGGCGGGCCTAGCTTGGGATGCCTTCTCCTATTAACCATTCAACAATAGAAACTAATGAATGATTTTGTGCTTCAAGAATCTTGTTTTTACTTTCCTTTGAATGGTACATAGCATGAGATTGTGGAATAGGCCCTCATTGCTCTAGGTCTATATAGCACCAAGAGAAGAGATTTCCAACTTGTAGCAGGTTTTCTTCCAAGGCGATGATCCCCTTACCCTCAGTGCAATATCATCGACATAGTTAGATGCAGCCGGCTGCACGGATGAGAAGACGTCCTGTGAGCAATACCTCGTAGTTCCTTTGGTGACCTACCTCAGGGGATAGGGTATCAAGAAATACAGAAATATTATTATGGGATATACGTGTACAGGAACCAATAGAAGAGAAGTGTTCATATTCCTTCGAATTCCACCAATCGCTAAAGTTAGTTGCCTCCAAATATCCATCGTTTATGTAAAGGTAAACGGTATTCAGAAATATTGATTCAGAATAAGACAAACCGTACGTTACTGACGAAACTCGAAAAAAGAAGTCAGGATTGTCGGTAACAGCGTTTGAACCTACGTCTCCCACTGATGATCCAAAGTGCTTGAACCAGAAAACCACAGGAACTGGGTGTATATATACGTAAATAGGGCCTAAAGTATCTGAGGAGGAATTAACACGTTCCATATGAAAATCAAAGGTTAAACATGTTAACCTTCTTTTCATTACATACACACAGACATAATAAAGCTTAATCTATTATTAGTTGCAAGGGAAAAAATCCCTTTCGGTAGGCCTACAGGCTGAGGTAGATTTCGAAGTTTCGCTGGGAGCCGGGGCTCGCCCCCCAACTTCAGTGCTTTTGAGAGGATGCGCCTCCTTTATCTTAACCAAAATCTCCCTGCAGCACTACATCACCACGGAGTACATCTTCACCCTCCCACGGTTGGCTGCGCCCCCAAAGGGAAGATTTGCCCTATTTATTGTAACCTACTCTTGGTCATACACCTTCATTGAAAATTTTGTTTCTCTACCTTCAATGATTTGGAAATTGGGTTTTTGGGGCGGCCATTTTGGATCCAAGTTGACGACTTTTTGAAAGTTGTCTTATTTTGTCGTGACCTACTTATGATAGTACAACTTCAAGTAAAATTTCATTTATCCAGCTCAAACGGTGTGCAAAATGGGATTTTGGGCTGTCATTTTGGATCCAAGATGGCGACTTTTCCCAAATGTTGTGATATTTCCCTAAGCTACTCGTCATAATGCACCTTTATGCCAAATTTCGTATCTCTAGCTCAAACGGTGTGGAAAATGGATTTTTAGGTCCGCCATTTTGGATCCAAGATGGCGTCTTTGAACTCATTAGGTAACATTTTCATAATCAAAAAGTGATGTTGTACTTTTATGCCAAATT
>JAGDQP010010050.1:2773-19665 GCA_022664845.1 Lepisma saccharinum
TATATATATATATATATATATATATACCCTAATAGCAATGCAAGCTTGCATTTGCAAGGCTGCAGGCTTGACGTAAGCTTGTATTGCAAGGCTGTAGACTTACAGCAAGCCTGCTGCAAGCTTGCCAGTTCCTACTTTGCAAGCTTACTATATATACCTAACGTAAGGCTAGCCTTGAATTTGCCTTGCTTTATAAGCTTGCTGTAAGCTTACATTGCAAGGCTATAGACCTACAGCAAGCCTGCTGCAAGCTTACTGTATATACCTAATATAAGGCTAGCCTTGAATTTGCCTTATTTCATAAGCTTGCGATCTATACCTAATGTAAGGCTAGCCTTGAATTTGCCTTATTTCATAAGCTTGCTGCAAGCTTACTATCTAACCTAATGTAACGCTAGCCTTGAATTTGCCTTATTTCATAAGCTTGCTGCAAGCTTAAATTGACCTACATGAAGTCTGGTCAAGCTTACTGTAAACTTACTTTTTATACATATTGTAAGGGTAGCCTTGGATTTTCCTTATTACATCAGTTGCTTGCAAGTTCCATGCCAAACCTACACAGTTCTAGAAGCCTGCTACAAGTTTCTAACCGTCACTTACGAAGCTTGTCAGTCGTAATATTTGTACCTATTTTAACGGTAACCATAGTCTTCCTATTATGTAAATAAAAACAAGAGGCATCGATTTTTTTTTCCTCTCTAGTGTAAAATTGAACGTCGCTCCTCAGACTGCCGATCAGGATGCTCTGCGAATTAAGCTACTAGCCGACTAAGGAGGGTATCGTATGTATGGATTACGTATGGATTACTCTCCTTGCTAGCCGACAACTAAATTCAGTGCAGATGGTATTTTCCTCTAGTCTCAACCGAACAAGTTGAACTATGCTGGAAATGGCTCATATTTTCGAGACCCGTAGAGTAGGAGTGATTCAGTAACTGGCGCCAGACGAACATATCAGAGGTGCACGTGGCGCCTTGCTAGTGTAATTCGCAGATGAGTCGACCCGTAGTCGGAAGGTACAAAATGGTATAGCTATCCGCTGTGAGATAGGCACGCGCTGTGAACGGCGCATGGGGGTTGTGGAGGTAGCGCTTCACACATTCTCGACCTACAGTACGTAGTGAGGTCAGATGGTCACTCCCACGCTCGACCGTATTTACCTTCCCAAGGTGCCCAGGAATACCAAGGACACTCAGGTACTCAATTTGATAAGTTGCTGAGTGCACCTCAGAGCGCCAGGCATAGGAGCGCTGCGAGAAAAGTCTCCAGCGCCCTGGCCGGGATTTGAAACCGGGCAGCCCGATTCGTAGTCAGACGTGTTACGGCCTGAGCCACGGCGACTCTTGGTAGTCGGAAGACCGAAGTGAAATTATCGTTTGGAAATGGCACCAATCTTTGTATACATTTTCATCACACACAAGGGATCTGCGCAAAATTCATTACTAAACCTCGTGCAATTATGTATTACATAAACTTAGGATAGCATAAAGCGGATTTTTCTCCCTTTGAAACACTTTCATAGACTAATTTGTTAGAATAAAAATTAATTATATGGAGATAGTGCCGTAACTAACTCTTCCCCAGTCCCCAAACTCTCAGTTGTTTAACCCTTAATCACGGTTTTGTTACTAGTAAAGCCACCACATCTGGGCTCACTACACCAGAGGGGTGTTTTTTTTACATCTCTGTATGGGCGGGATTAACCTTGTTAGAAGTTTGTAGCCGTGTTCTTTTATTATTTATGTCTTATGATATAAAACTGCAACATTAGAATTTAAACCTTACAACATTGTACGCACCACGAACCACGAAAATATATGAAATAAACTTCTCTTAAGATTAAACTTTCAAGATTTGAAAAAGAAAAAAAAAACATGATGGTGTCATCGGTAAGTGCTCTGTCCAATTTTCCGCTAGAACGGCAGACAATTTGTCTACATTCTTTCAGTTTGTATCCACACAATCCATTTGTGTAAAAATGATTAATAATCTTCCTGCAACTATGAGATTTTCAAATGAAAAAAAAAATCTTATCTGGAAGCAGTGGCTTTAAAATAGGGCTACTTACAATGTCAATATTTCATACATTTTCGCAAGCTTGGAAAGTTCAAAATTATTTTAATAGTTTGCTTTTGTATTTCCGGAAGGACTTTAAAATCTCTCCAATACTCCAGATTTTGTATTCTGTTGCTTTCCTGCGTGCGCTGAGTTTGAATTCGATTTCGAGACCACTTGTCCGAAAGAAATTACTGCACTTCTCAATGCGCCGAATAAGTTTTATTGTGAGTGAATGAAATCACTACCTACGCACAATTCACCTAACTGTATTAAAAAAAAAATACAATGTCAACATCAAGAAAATTTTAAAGGTCATACAAAAACATCCCCTACCGATCCACCGTAGCTCTGCGTTGGCGTAGGGTTCGATCTCAGCGACCGATCATCCTGACTGAGGTTCTTCCAAGATTCTTTCTGTCACACTAGGCACATGCCGGGATAGCACTTTCAACATAGGCCCTAGCCGGAACCTTTTTCCTTCCCTATCCCGGCCTGAGCCTTAGATACCTAAAGTCCATAAATAAAAAAAAGCAATTCACAAATTTCTCCCCCTTGCTTTAGCAACTTAATATACTAGCGTCTAACCGCAGGTCACTGGAATTAAAATGCCGGCTGAATAAAGCGGAAGTGACGTCTTTTTTGTTTTGTTTTTCTCGTGTCGTCTGCAGTACAAACAATGCTTGTCCGCTGATCCCACAAATCGGTTGCAGAAAGGAAGACTTCGTATTTCTGCAAAATTGTTAAGTTGTCTTAAAACATGAAAAGTTGCTAAGTACTTCTTACGATAGTTTTTGTTTTCCTACCAAGAAGGGTGTAGGGAAGTGAATGATAGCAGTCGGTAGAGTGGGTAGGGGGCATGTTCGATTTACAGTGCATGTTATCATGACAAGCTTTTCATTGTTCACGCCTGGACTTAAATGTTGTGATGGTTCCTTCAATAAGGTCAGAGCCGATTCCGTCTAAAATATTTTCCCTTGTTATTGTTGTTAAATGTATTCTTGTAAAATGACCAAAATTTGGCTGTATCTGAAGATCGTTAAATAAATAAACAGTTTTTCTCTTGCGTGTAAGGGCGCAAATTGGTATAATTTGTATTTCTAACGTGAAGTTAGCACCGACTCGACGTAGCTCAGTGGTAGAGTGTTGGCATTGCATTCGGGAGGTCGTGGGTTCGATCCCAGCGGTTGACCATTCTCACTGACAGGTTTTTCCAGGGTTCTCCCTAGTCACACCAGGCAAATGCTGGGATGGCACCTTCAATATAGGCACTGGCCGACACACTTACTGAATCCTTTTCGCTTCCTTATCCCGACCCTAGGCTTAGATGCCTAAAGGCCATAAATAAAATTCAAATCAAATTAACAATTAGCTTGTTTTACTATTTATAACACCTGTTAAGCTAATTTCATCGAACCTTAAGTTAGTAAACCTAATGCATTTAATGGACTCGTTTTGCACCACCCTTCATGTCCGGAGTTTAACGAAATTACTTTTCCTGATAATTATTTATACGAGCTACGGGTTAATGTTGCTTTACGTCCCCAAAAATGTAAAACTTAGAGGAGAAATGTGGTATTCCCATCTTATGTAAAAATGTTAAAACGTACAATATAACAATATTTCGAGTCATGGAAATTTGAAATTAAAGTCGAAGGACGAAAAGATGGGTGGGATTATTTAGCTCCTTGTTAGTTTGGGACGAGCATATGGCGTGGGAGTGAAACGTCATGTGCATTGCATATAACAAAGAACAAACGTGTTATCTCTCCCTCGGCAATATGTCCGTGATTTTCGTAGCAAAATAGTATCAAAACACGAACCATTAGTATTCATCCGCATGCCGCCATGCTTTTATGTGTTGATCAACTCGAGCACATAGGTCTATTTAAAGAAATGAAGACATATAGATTTTTGCAAGACTTGGTAGATTAATGGTTGTCGCTAGGAGTTTATAGAAGTGTCTCTGTGAACTTTTTAGAAGGGAATAATTGGTATATAGCGTAGATATGGCCCAATAGCTGGCGTAAGCTGCGGACCTAAAGTAAAATTTATCCCGGGGTTTTACAAGGCGTTAAATGTACTTCAAATGTTGCTGTTTCCATTATTTCGGGTGCGTACGAAGTGTAATGTGACTCAGGATAAACGATAGGCACAAATGGAAAGACAATTTGTTCAAGGACTTGTGTACTTGCATCCAAATCTCCCCCATTGAATTAGCATTACATTCTGCATTATACGCTTCCATGAAAACACAAATGGAGACAAATTTAATGCTTTTTAATGTAAGCTAATCTACAAGCTCAAATTAATTTAAATTGAAACAGGGGGATGTGCGGAAATGCGATTTTTTTTGTAATGCGGATTTTGAAGTACTTGCTATGTATCCAATGATTTCAATATTCTGAAAACGGTCACAACTTGACTCTTTGTATTATTTGCTGTGTTGTAAGGAAGTTCAGCACTTTTACATAAGGCGATAGCAGTGTCGTATTAAGGTTGCAAGTGCTAGATTATGTCTGACTTTTAAAATAATGTTTATAGAAACATCATGATAAAATATGTAATGAATTCTTAAGTTTTTTTAAAAAAGAAAATGCAGGATTTCTTTTCAAATAAGTGAAAACATTGTAGAAGCATGTGGAGAATTACAAACAAATATTTATTATATTCTGGGCATTCTCCTAGTGAGATTGAGGAAATTCAATAAGGTGGATGTCGTGAGAGAGTTCGAAAGTGCCGCCTCTGAGTATATGCAATTGTTAAAGAGCGATTTTAAATACTTGTTCGCTTAATGGTGAACAAAGTAGAGAGCACAGAAACGTTTGAGATACTTCCACCGAGTAAACTTATTAAAAAGATAATGTATGTTGATGGAAGAACTCTGACACATCCCGCTTAATAGCACTGAGTAAATAATAATATTTAGAGTATATTAATAGTCAACTTTAGAATTCCAGAACACCCTCGTGCACTAGCCATGACTTAAGTACAGGACCCTGGCACTAGGGTGTTAAATCATGTTGCAGCTTCATGAACTAAGTTTGAATTAATGTATGATCATGATGTGTAAGACTGTACAATTCAAAAAGTTCGTACTTATGCGGGTATATAACCGCCGTAGTGTTTGAGAGAAGAGAGAGAGACAAAAAAAAAAACAGCTTCGATTTCAAATCTATCTTGGTTTCTTCGGGAAACACAGGTAATAAGAGATACGGAAGAGGAAATAAGAAGGAATAATTGGATCCTTCCTTTTTATTTCTATGTGTGAGCCTGAGGTAGATTCCAGATGCATATGAAACATCTTTTGTGATTTCACTCTTTTCAAAACTACGGAAATCGATGTAAGTACAAGCGCGTATTTTGAAGTTTAAACGATTTGATTTGTTGCTGCAGATCTTCATAATTCAAATTGATGTTACTAATATCACAATTCTGTATTAATACTGCATATTGGAAAAAATTCTGACTTAAGAATAGCTGCTATAAACAAGAAGTTGTTTTTGATCATCCATAACGCTGATCACATTTCTTCTTATTTTTTATCCTTTCGAAGCGTTGTTTGTACGAAATAGAACACACTTTGCAGGAAATTGTGCAAATATACACATTCCTGTAAGGTATGATATCTTCTTATTTTAGTTTCTGGTCCATGGCCTTTCTGAATAGTATTGGTGTCTGTGACTAGGCAAACCAAGCTCTGTGTTGACGTTTACATTGTTACTTCCAAAGGGAGCGAGCGCCGAGCCCCTGTGGTCCAGGCGGTAACGTCGCGTAGTTCAGGTCACCAATGGGCAGATCAACAAGTGGGTTCGAACCCCAAGACCGACCATCCTCATAAATTTTCCAGGGTTTCCCTCAGTTTAAATAGGAGAGTGCCTAAGTAGTGATAGCACCTTCACTTAGGGCCTGGCCGCTACTGGCCTGAGCTAAAGATGCCTAAAGGCTGTGACTATAATTCAGTTCAAGTAAATGAATAAGTTTGTTATTATCGTGTTTGAATTTATTTTAAGGCCTTTAGGCAACTATGATTCATGTCGTATGGATGATGATGGGATGAATTGGTAGAATGAAGAAAGTGGGAGGAAACCACGAAGCCTACATGGTACGAGCAGGGATCGATCCGACGACCCCTAACACCAGAAGTGAACATTCTACCAACTGAGCCACCATGGCCTACTATTATCGTGTAAAACGTAAAAGCATAGCAGATCCTTACGCAGTGGTTAGCAATACTGTGTAAGTGGACTCAAGGATACCACGAAAGCAAGTTTCTCCTCGCCTCAAAACTCCTATGTTTGATGTTCATCAAATCATGAACGGGTAGTTCATATATTGTCGCTAAAAAAACAATAGCACGTGGTATTCTCGACCTTGTTTTCTGCTCGTCTGATTTCATTTTCTTTGTTTTACCGTCAAGTACTTGATTTAAATTTCTTACGTATGTAGTGGCCATATTTGACGTTTCTTTCATTGTTTTATATGATGTCTCCATATTGTGTCTGCGCTCTACAGGCCGCTGCCCTCTAAACTCATAATATGTCTTAGAAATGATATTTATTTGCTGAAACGGAGGAAAATCTTAGGAAACTTTTGTCAGGTTACGGGTAACACAATTTATGTCATCGTGCCTCCCTGTCAGAGCTAAGATCAGAAGTAGAGGGATAAGGGGATTCTAGCGCATTTTTACTCCTGACCCCATTTCATATAAAAGATAGCACTTTATACCAATTTAACCATAAAGAACAATCACATTTGAACGCCTCAAAAAATACTGTTTCCTAGCGCAATTTCACCTCCTCAACACCCCACATACAAATCTCAAAATTAAATTACATCCTCGAAATTATCCTAGCGCAAAATAAAATTACATAAGGAACACAATCAAAGAGAACTTTATAGCATTTAACCATAAAGAACTTAAAATCTAAAACTACACTACACATAATTACACTTTTATTCTATCTTATAATGACCCCAAGCCAATGTACTTATCCCATCTTCTAATATATACCTCTTATCATCTAAAGAATCTAATGCCAACTTATTAACAGCAACAGTATATACATTATGTTTGTGACTTCGAATCAGGTTTATATCTTTAAATGTTTTTGTATTGTTAAACAAAGTTTCCTTATAATCATCAAATTTTAACTCTTTCGCTACTACACATTTCGTTATTCCTTTTGCTTTTTTCTTTTCTTTGTTTTCTACTTTAAAGGCATATATCTTCGATCTTAACCCAATAAATTCAGTCATTATTTTACCACTGTTCTCGTCTTTCATTTTTCCTAAGACCTTTTTGTTTATTAGTGGTATTCCATATATATTGTTTTTCCCATATTCACTCGTATCAAATAGATCAACCATTTCTTTTAAATCTTTGTAGAAATCATCCGTCTCAATTTCGTATATAAAACTATCAGTATCCATATAACATAAATCTATATTGATGCCATATTTAGGTTTCATAACATTGTAATGGAAATCGTACATTAATAGTTTTGGTAACTATAGTACACTCATACCCACATACATCGGCTTATTGAATGTTAACTTTTCTTTTCTCATATGTATCGCACACAGATCTTCGCTAAATATGGTTCTATAATCAAAGTTTGGCTTCGCTATTAATTTCTCTACTCTCTTTGGATCACATTCTAAGCTAATACATGGCCTCTTTCTAATGTTTTCCATAGTTTTTCCAAATACACTGTTATTCATGAGCTTATAAAAATCCTTCTCAAAATCAATCTTAGCTTTTGTCCTCATATTAGTATTTAAATCAATATATTTCTTTAACCAGTTCGATTGTTTAAACTCTAATACCCTATGAACTTTCTTTAACCTCATTCCAAGTGACATATATAGTTTTAAGTTTCTATAGTGAATGACATATCTTTCTTTGTTATAAAGCGTTGTTAATAGTTTCGGCTGTTTCGATTCTGGCGGACACATGTTTTCTGGAGCCAATGGTAAATCTGAATGCTTGTTATGTAAATGTTTTGGATATTCTAAATCAACTTCTAATATGTACCAGTTTCTGAATCATCTGGAATGTTCTTTATGTCTTTGTAAAGTTTAATCCATTTAACATCTTTGTAAGGCATGTATTGACTCATAGCCCAGCCATACAAGTTATTCGCATCTAGATACGTTAGATATGTTGAACACTTATCTTTATTATAACTCTCCATATATTTGTTATTTGCTTTTACATATCTTTTACTGCATTGGGAGATTCCTCCTCGTATACCTTTCTCTATCATTAATATTTTGTCATAATCAGTAAACATTTCTAGCTCAATTTTAGTAATTTTTAACATTGAATTCCATAATAAGCCAGGAGCTGTAAAATACCAAGCAGGATCTAATCCATATGCTTTTAAACACACATCTCTAAAGTTTTCAAATACATCTGCTAGAATTAACACATCTGTTTTGTTGTAAAGTTCAGTATATTCTGCAAGGTTTTTAATTTTGAATAATCTCCAAACCATTTTTGCTTGTTCATACTCCTTATCATTTATATGAGTTTTGGTAAGCTTATTAAAAAACATTTCTTTTGGAGGTAGCTCTGTTTCTTCTAATCTTTCAAGTTAGTCAATATACTCGTATGGATACACACCTTTTTGAATTACGAAATCTAATAGATTATTAGGAAAGTATTTTGATATTTCTCTGTATTGTTCTTTTGTAAGATTCTTTGCTAATTCTGCTAAACTCTTTGACATAAACCTAAATGAATCTAGAAACCTTAAATGAATTCCATTCTTTTTACCAACCTTTACATATTTCCAGAATGTTATATATTATTTGCAATCAGTTTAATTTCATTTGTATCATAAGCAAGTTCTTTAATAAAGAGATGAGTATCATAACCACTTAAGTTGTGAATAAACACTGGAACAAAATTAGGATTTCTATAGTTCAAATTACAATAGCTGTGAGCTGCACCTCTAAACTTTCCTGTTAAATGATCATGATCTCTTACCTTTGTTTTATTTGCGTGTACCCTTTGCAAGCATTTTCTTAATTCATCTTTCCAGTCTTTTAATTTTTCAATCATATCATCATTATCTTTAGCGAATTGTATTTTCTTTTTAACACATTTATTTGCTTCTCGACTGCTGGTGGTAACTCATTTAAGTTTCTTTCACATATATGACAAGTGTTTGAGTCGTTATACATTTCCTCTTCTTCTTCAGTCAGGTCATTCATTTCAAATTTTTAATCATATATTTTCTTTATTTCTATTGCTTCTTCTTGTAACATCTTCACAAATACCTTTGCAGCATCTAAACCAATATAACTAACAGGACTTTTATAATCACCATTTGAATATTTGATATAATAGCAGAAACTCATTGGTAAGTGCTTTTGATACTTCACAGTTTTAGAACAATTATGCTCTCCTTCCATTTTACATAACAAACATTCAAAATCGGCATATATTGCAAATGGAACTCTTAATGATCTCTTATAATTTTTAAATTCTATTTGATTGTCATATGGTTTTGGAAGTTCTATTCTAACAGCCTCATGGTCCTTACAGTATAATTCATGTTTTCGTAATTGCTCTTCATTTCTAAAATGTCTTACCAAACATCTATCACAAAAGTACACTTTTTCTTTATGTTTTGTTACTTGACTTCTTATTAATCTTGATAAATCCTTTATATAGCAAAAATGATTATTTTTTTCATCTTTTACATATAATAAATTGGTATGCTTTTCTTGCTTATTCTTCGTGATTTGGAGTGGATAAATATTAAATTTTCCATCGTAACTATATACATTAATTGACATGTCACTTCTTTTTTCAAACTTAACTATATCTTTTAATTGTACAGGAAATTCGATTTTCTCACAGTATTTCTTTTCTAATTTTTTAACAAGTTCTTTATAGTGTGAAGGTCTTTGGGGGTCCTTTTTGGCTGTTTTAAATAACTTGCGACAGAGTACAAGAAACATTTATTATCTTTATTTTGAACATTAATTACAGCTTTCTTACTTTTAATTTGTTTTGGAAGGTCGATGTAGGAAGAACCTTTTAGAGGAACATACTTGTTTAATCTGATTTCTAAGTATTTAATTTGATGTAATATCCATCCTGATCCTCTACCTTGAAATTCTTCCATTTCTCTTCGAAGTTTTTGTTTGCATGGTGTATATATTCATTAAGGTCAGTTGATTCTAATATTCTTTCGTTCATAGTTTTAAAATTAAATTCTTGTACTTCTTTACCTTTAATATAGTCGCAAATGAAAACAAGATTGACTTTAAGAGGATGGAATTTTAATTCTTCTTTGATTTTGTTAATAACAACTCTGCCACTTGTATTTAGAAATTGTATTGGGTCTTTATATCATCCTATGTTTTCAACTTGAATAGTTTGTAATCGTTTTTTCAATGCTTTTTCCTTTGTTTCTACTTTGATTGGTATACGTGCTGGTTTTTGTTTTTCAAATACTTCTTCTTTAAATGGAAATGTTTGGTTAAAGTTTAATCTGTTTTGCTCATCTTCATGTTGTTTAATACGGTCAATCAGTTCTGCTTTTCTTAGTTGGGAATAACCTTTAAGACCATTCCCTTTACAAAGTTTCTTCAGCTCTACAATTGTACAATTATTTAATCTGTTTTGTTCATCTTCATGTTGTTCAAGTTTAGTTATTAGTTCTATTTTTCTTAATCGGGAATAACCCCTTATCCCCTTCTCTTTGCATAACTTCTTCAATTCAACTACTGTATGTTTACTTAAATTTTTCATTAGTACTTCTCGTTTTTTACTTTCATCGGGGGATTTTGAAATCATTTTCATAACTTCATTTTCAACGATACTACTAACTAAACTCATAATTACCTATTTATTATAAAGAAAATATTTTTTCTAAGACGACTGTTAACACTTGTATACCCTGTCATTGTCTACATATGTTAGCGAGCTGTCTTAGTACACGTCTTTAATGGGAGCGACCCATCAAAGTACCTAATAATAAAAAAATCTCATTCATTTTTATCTTCCTCTTCTTCACCATCCCAATTTGTTTCTTGATTTTTTTATATAGAAAATTTTAAAAATGAATTCGATTTTCATTATACATAAAATATACGAGAACTAACATGTTCGATGTTAAAGAAATATTAAGTCTTAAACCTGTTTTCGATTGTATATGCCAACATTTAGATGCTGAAGACGAAATCAATTTTAGTGCTACCGTAAATATGTTAGGTCACTTGTTCAAACGAGCTACTACAAAAGGCGATTTACACTTTATAAACATTATTCTTAGCAGCTCAAATGTTATGAATTTGTCAGACGAGATATTAGAATCACTTTCAGATAAACAATGGTATTCTATAGGTTTTAGGTTTTACAATGATTACAACTCGGATTATAAACCAGAAGATTATGATTATGCTGAAAATGAAGAAATAGGTGAATATGACTTTGATGACATATCAGAAAGTTTTATATGTAAATATTGGAATAAACTTAATTGGAATAAGATATTGTCATGTAAGAAATTATCGGAGGACTTTTTAAGAGATTTTGCAGATAAAGTTGATTGGCAAACTATTTCCGAAAGTCAACAATTATCAGAAGGTTTTATAAGAGATTTTGCAGATAAAGTTGATTGGAAAGAAGTATCTTTATATCAAAACCTCTCTGAAGAATTTATTAATGAGTTTATAGACAAAGTTGATTTTAGTTGCATATCTTACGGTAGCAAACTTTCAGAAAATTTCATACGAGAACATGCTGATAAACTTTGTTGGGAACGACTATCTTTAGCACAAGCATTTTCAGAAGGCCTTATAAGAGATTGTGCAGATAGAGTTGATTGGCTTTTTATTTCAATGTACCAAAAATTATCAGGATTATTTATTGCAGAATTTAAGGATAAGCTTTATTGGCATGACATTTTAGAATATCAAGATCTCTCTATGGAGTTTATATATACGTTTAGACAATACATAAATTGGAAGGTAATAATAAGAAAATATCATAATAATCCTAATTTGAGCGAAATATTAAATCTAGCATTTGGTGTGACCAATGATGTTTTATTTCACTTAGGTTAATGTAGTAGCATATTTTATGACCTAAATTTCATAAAAGCAAACGATAAATTAAACTTATTTTCTTATGCTCAAAAACAAATCTACAATACACTCATCATCTTCGTGTCCATCATTAACATCTACAAAATCCACATGGCAGCCATGCGTAACAACAAAACCACCATATTTTTCTCTAACGTTATTTAAAAGGTTAATAGAGTTCGGATCTATAGTCTCTGATAGAACAGTCATATTTGGATATTTCTTTCGAAGGCATTGTAACCTTAATTTTACTTTACGCTGTTGAACTTTTCCAATCCAGTATCTATAAAGCTCATCATTTTCTACGAATTCCTTTTTCTCGTCATTGTCATCATATCGTTCAAGTATTTTGTCTAAATCGATCTCTGATAAATTCTTTTTAATAACAAGCAACTTGTGTCTTTTACCATGATATTTTGTATGTTGTGCTGCTATAGGTTTCAACTCTTCGTTTTGAATTCTTAATACTTCCATTGACTCTTCTATTTCTTCTACTTTTGTTTGTAGTTTTCCAAGATCTTCTTTATATTGGTGAAAGTTTTGAATAAAGTAGTCTTCGATAATATCATAACACTTATCATAAAAATCTTGAGATATCCAAAAAGCAATAGTAAAAAATATTTTTCGATATACATATGTTCCTGAGATAATAGTATTTGTTTCCCTATCTCCTCCTGTTATTTGATATGTAGAGCAACGGAGCACTTTTGCTCCATCGCTTTTTTCTGTTGTGTTATTTATTAATTTTTTCATCATAATAGTGTATTAGTTCTTTTGATTCTTTATTTCTTATCCAATCTTTAAATCTTCTTCCTCCACTCTGACACAAATTAGTAGCGTTAAAAAATCCTGTTCTCTTATTTATAATTAACTTAAAATCTCCAAATAGACCATACCAATAATCATCTTTAATCTGTTCGTAGCAAATAACATTTAAACCATTAGAACCTTCATTCGCCGTAGCCATATTTATTATTACATTTAAAAATTATATGTAATCATTTTAGTTGCATTCTTAAAGTTGATTATGAACAATTCTTATTTCGTAATTTGGTAAGCTCCTACAATTCCGTTTATTGACTTTTTAGAGTAATAATCAAACATTTCTTTTAATTCTCTATTTTTTACCATTTACTGTAGTTACTTTTTTGGCTAATATTCCATAAAAGCTATTGTTAAAGAGTCCCTGAAACGCAGTTCTCTTACACTAATATATCTCTACACTACAACACTACTTTTGTATATCCAACTATTATATGAATCATCAAATCCTAACCATTTAACAAACAATTTATTGCCTTTCTTTCTTAATACTTTTTCGACCAAATACTCATCCTTATGTTTAGTTTTTAATAATTCTGGTTGATAAAATCTCCCTTTAACTTCTTCGTTGTTTAAATCTTAAATTCTGTATGTTGGTGGATTAGAAGGAATAACCTCGTTAATAACAAATACTTCGGTTGACCAGTTAGGTTTATATCCTTTCTCAAATAACCCTTTAGATTTACTTATACGAACATAATCCCCCAATTTAAATTTTGGTTTTACTTGCTTATATTCTTTCTTATATGCCTTTTCCAGTATGATTCGTTCGTTCTTTTTATTTACTTCTATAGGCTTCACACCAATTGTTCTATGCACTTTATGATTGTACTCCTTAACTAATTCTTGTAATATATTCAGCAATTTATAATTTCCTTGAGTACTAAATTGTTTCTACATTTTTCTTTAAGTGTTCTGTTGAAACGTTCTACTACAAAAACTTTTTACCGCTATAAGTTGAATATTGATTAATATTGTAGTTTATCAACTCTTTAAAGTTTTTGTTATAAAATTCTTTTCCTTGATCAGTTTTGTAAGTTATTAGGTTTTCTGATTTTTAATGCTGATTCGAAGGCTTTTGTAACATTGATTCCACTTTTATCTTTAACAGGAACAGCGAACGCATATTTCGAAAACACATCAATAATCGTTAGTATATACTTATACCCTTTATTTATTTTTGAGATTCCTTTTAACGAGCCACTATCCATTTCTACAAGATCAGCTTGCCATAAATCATTTATACCTTTCGTTACAACATTTAACCTTTCGAAGGTTTTTCGTGCTGGTTTATGTATTTCTTCTATAATTTCTTCTCTCATACCTGCTCCTTCTGCTAGTAAATCTTTCTTAACAAACTGAGTCTTCATAATACCGCATATAGTACACGTTCCTTTCTTTATTTTTCTTCCATTCTTTGTTTGTTCTATTCTAACGGTATCTTTCTTCGTATCAGTAATCTTCTTACACTTAACACAGTACATTCTCGATATTTATTATATAGGAAATTATCCATCGCTTGAACCTAATATATCATCTCTAACACTTGCATCCTCATTTTCCTCTCTTGGTTCATCTAGCTGTCTTTCTACATACATAACAACAAACAATAATTGACCTTCTTCCATAGCAGCATTTACAGCTGGTTTAAACGTAATTATATCATCCTTGTTAAAGCTAAAAGGGAATGTTTCAATCAAAGTGTCATTTAGAGATATGTTTAGAAAGTATTTATCTGGGTTTAATTCTATGTGCATTATTTTACCACTATAGAGAAACTTATAACCATTAGAAAGATTAAATATTTTGAAAACTGGTTCTTTAACATATTTACTTCTCAGTCTGCATACCATGCTTGTCGTTTCTTTTTGCATAATTAACATGTTAGCTCCTTTCTTTAACGTTTGGAAATCTTCTTGCTTAACAAGCGTATCCATAGCTTTTTCAAGTTGACCTAGTGTTACGGCATCTTGCTGATCAACACTTTCAGCTACATTAACAATTCTTTTGTTTGTAAAATTAACCCATGATCTATAATTTGACGTAAAAACTTTATTTATTTCGAATTTAAAAGCCTCTCGACTCATAAACGTTTGATGTGCGTAATAGTTTTCTCTATCATATCTATCGAGTTCTTCTTTCATAACAACACCATCTAAACTCTTTAATAGCTGTAGTTGTTCCTCGTTAATATTAACGTTTGAAACGTCTTTAACATTACCAAATATATCCATATTTATTACATAGCAGAAGACAATTTCCAAATCAACTTTTATGGCTAACTTCCATAAAAGCTACTAAATCTATAAGTTTTTGTGCACTTCCAATGAGTAAATAGCATCACCAAAAGAACATCCTTTACTTAGTAATCTTAAAACCTCAACACATAGATGTCCGCAAATAATAGAATTAAAATCTTGTATACGATTATCATTGTAAAACAGATTTTGAGTTCCAAGATAACGTACTAATGGTTTTGGTGGAACATCTCCGTAAGAATCAAACACATGCTTAACATTTTTATCTTTCCAATAACATATCCAATGTGTGCCGATGTTTTCGCTTTTATCTAAATTTACAACACCGCACTATCTATCTTTAGGTTTGCTAGGTAATTCATCACTCATAAATACTCCTCTAAAATGTTTTATCTTTAATTCTTTCACCAACCTCTCTATGTCGAAGTTGGTTAGCGCTTTTAGTTTTTTTACTTTCTTTCTCTTACTTTACCACCTTGCTTTTCTTCTATTGCTAAATTGTGTCTCTTTTGTTTTCTTCTAGTTCTTCTTTATTCTTTTTTGCCTCAACTAGTTTTGGCCAAAGCTGCTGCTCCTCCTGCTAAAGATCCAACAGCTCCTAATGCTGCAAGAATGGCTGGTATCGTAAAAATAAAACCACCAATATGTTCTTTTGGAGAGCTTTTAATCTTTCTCATTTGTGTAGTAGTTAAAGTTAGATTTATTCCTTTACCTTCTTTAATTTTCTTATCTTTCTCGTTAAGTTGTTTCTTTGTTAATACATGATCAATTTTCAAATTAATAAGCTCATTGTGAGGAATAGAAAACGTACATGCTTTAATTGAACACATCCTATTTATTTAAGAAAAAAATGTTTGTAAAATTACGGTTGTAGTTGCTCCACCAAAATTAATCAAACTATCATTCTCATCTGTTATTCTTATCTCCAATTCGTCAATCTTATCTCTTGTTAACGGAAAAAATAATGGATCAGCTGGCTCATATATAGTACTGTGTTTGAACTCTGTATCTGTTTTAAATTTTGCTATAAGTCCCGTTTCTCTATGAGCGTATTCACCACTTTTAACATACATGCCACCAGCAACGTTACAGTGAATATTTGTAGAATCAAAAGCATAAAACTTTGGTAAACTACTTCCAATATGTATCTTATCCTTTTCTAATGTGTCTATATGTTTAAACCCAAGAATTGCATCCATATTATACATGATAAAATCTTTATCTGTTTAAATTTCCACTCTGTTTAATATTCGATTTTCTGACAAAGTAATATTGATACCTTTTGATTTGAAGTACTCACCAAGAGTTTTTAAACTATACTGTCCTTTTGGTATATGTACGAGATCATCACCATACTTAAAATAATAGTTATTAAGGTTTTTAGTTAGATATGTTGTATAAAACCCTACTAAAGCTATACTTAAGTTCTTGTTAAAATTATCTAATTCATGATGTAGTTTTAATTTTAGTAACGAGATACTACCACTCAATTTAAACACTTTGGGCATTTATTATATAACAAATGAATGATTTTGATTTGCCTAAAGATATTCCGAGAGAAAAAGTAATAACGCTAAAAGAAGACACACTCCTAAAATTAGAATACAGTTTAAAGAAGAAAAAGAAGAAATTGCGTTTTGTTAAATATGC
>JAGDQP010010050.1:19765-37118 GCA_022664845.1 Lepisma saccharinum
TGCAGTTATTACAGGCCTATCTTCTAAGCTTAATATTAGCAAAAAGACGAATATAAGGCTATTGTGAACTGTATTAACGTATTTAAAGAACAGTTAGAGATGATAATAACATTAAATGGAGATATGGATGAAGAATATATTAAAGAGACTGTGCATAAAATTAGAGAGCAGCTTAAAACTATAAAGATTTAAGACCTTAAAACATTTTCTCTGTAACAAATGAGTAAGGTTAAGAATACTGTAAATTGGGATGTAAAAGAAATGGTTAAAGAAAAATCAACAAAGAAAAGGAATGGAGAATTGTTACCTGATGATCTACGATGTCTTATTATTGGCCCTTCTGGTTGTGGTAAGACTTTTCTGTTATTTAATTTTCTACTACAACCTGGCTGGCTAAACAACAAATATTTCTATATATATAATCCAAGAGCATGAATCAACCTAAATACCAACAACTACAAAAACGATTTGAAGAAGCAGAACTAAAATTTAAAGATCAAATACCAACGTTTTTAAACAGTAAAGACGCTATTGTACCTATTGATGAAAGTCAAGATTACTCTATTGTTGTGTTTGATGATTATATTTTGGAAAATCAAGATAGTGTGAGAAATTACTTTACAAGAGGGAGACATAAGCATTTAGATTGTTTCTATCTTGCCCAAACATATTCAAAAGTACCGAAACAACGTATACGAGATAATGTCATTTTTTATGTATATTTCGTCAAGATGATATGAATCTTAAGCATGCGTATAACGAGTTTGTTGGAGGAGATATGACTTATGAAAAATTTAAAGAGATATGCTCCATGTGTTGGCAAGATGATTATGGTTTTATAGTGATTGATATGACGAGGAAGATAAACAATGGTAAATATAGAAACAAGATTAAGAACTTTATAAATGTTGAACGTTAAACGTGAAGTTTTTGTACGTTTTTACGTCGAACGTGATGTTTTTGTACGTTTACGTTTTTTTCTCTTTATAATAAATGGATGAGAAAGAGATTGAGAAAAATATTAAGTTAAAAAAGTTTCTTATTGAGGGATTTAAAAACTGGAAGAAAGAAAGGGTAGGTGTATATGATAAGTATAAGAAGCAAGAGCAACCTGTAATTGATGCTATTCAGGCTTTAGGAAGTGAGATTAAAGAAGTAACGGAACAAAACAAAAATCTAATAACAGAACTTGTTCCTGTGGTTTATAATAGTGCACGAGTAGATTCTAACTTATTTAATACACCACCTCGTTATGATAGTTGTACAGAAGAAGGTGATTCGCCTGTAACTAAAGAGATAAAACACTTGAAAAAACAAATTGAAGGAATAGAACCCTTACCTACAACTCATTTTGGTAAGATTGCAACGAAATATTACGCGAATAAGAATGATAGTGTGTTTGGAATAAGATGTGTTGAAGAACAAGATGGCAGAATTGTAAACAAAATTGGAAATCTAGAAGTTAAAGTTCAAGGTGATTATTTGATTATTGATGGAAAAATGTATAAAGAAACTGGGATTGATGGAAGGAAGGTTTATGGGAAATATTAACAAGAAAAAATCCGCAAAATTACACACAAAATGATGATGTTTATTACAACATATTGATAGCTTTTGATGCAGTTTTTCAAAACAACGATCCTAAAACAAAGAAACCAAAATGTTCGAGAAGTGAGAAGTATAACAGAATAATTAAGTTTTTATGGGAAGAACACTACTACCCAAGATTTGAAAAAGCAAAGAAATCACCTAATTCTGGTATAGGAATTAAGCAATATATAGAACTACCAAAAGAATATGTTTGGATTGATGATGTTAGAAAGTTAGTAGATAGGTTAATTGTTATTGATGGAGAAGAAAAATCAGGTAATAGTAATTTTTACAACGAGAAAGTAGGTATTACCGACATGATCAATTCTAAACTCTCTCAATTTATTCCGAATGATCCTAAAGGTATGGGTTATTTAATAAAGATTTTGAATACTTTACCGCCAAGATTTTGGAATAATGAGAAGTATGGTAAAGGTCTAATGAATAAAATCTTAAACATAAAAGGAATACCTGAGTTACATATTCCTGGATATCAATTTTGCGGACTTTTTACGAAGCTTGATGAAAGATTAGAAAGAGGTGATAAAGGTGTTAATCCATTAGACAAAGCTTGCAGAGAACATGATATATACTACAGAGATAATAAAGATACAGAATCAAGACATGTTGCAGATAAAGAATTAAAAAATCAAGCATGGAAAAGAGTATTTAGTAAAGATGCATCAATTGGAGAAAGATTAGCAGCTTTTGGAGTCGGAACAGCTATGAATGCAAAAGTAAAGTTAGGTTGGGGTTTGTAGTTTTATATAATTTTTGTTGTGTACGTTTTATGGGTAAAATCCATAAAAACTGCTTTTTAACTTTTTCTTTATAATAAATACAATGGAAAGTATAGAGAGTTATGAGTTACAGAGTTTTACACCAAACAGAAGAACATTTAATAATTTGAATGAACCAAACAAAGATATTTAATTTGATTTTGACGTAGGAGATGGATTTATTCATCCCCACAGAGCAGATTGTTATGTGAAATTTGAAGTTGTAGGAGCTAGTGCTGGAGGAACCTTTAGTGCTACTGATACGATAAAACTAGAAGATAACTTCTTCCCCTTCTTCTTCTCTCAAATAGAAATTAGGAAGCATGGAGTTGTCATAGATAAAGTGGAGCTACCAGGAATAACTTCGACAGAAATAGGAATTTTAAAGATATCTAAACCGGAAGCATTATACTTAAAACAAGGTGGTTTCGAAACAGAGAACAACTTAGGAGGAGAAAATAACTTTAGTGTTTTATTTCCCTTAAGATTAATACCAGGCTTCTTAAGTGATTATAGAGAAATAATGTGGAAAGGAGGTTTAAGAATAACATTTACAAATGCGAGTAACGTTAATGATGTTCTGTATAAGTGGAAAGGACCACAGACAGGTGCAACAGCGCCTCATGATGGAAAAATAACAATAAAGAGTATGGAGATCAGAATGCCAATAGTTATATATGAGTGCAATTACGAGAGTAAGCTGAAATTGAATATTTTGGAAGAACCTAAAATCATGTTTTCATTTCACATGTATCAGTGTGTGTAGAAGAATGTGGAAGAATCTTTCTTTGAGTTCGATGTAACCACCCAATTTAATTCGAGACAATTTGACATGGCTGAATTTGTAATTGTGACTTTTCAAACTGGTGGAAGTAAGGATCAAACCAAAGAAGCTAGTAAATTTGATCATTGTAAGGTAAAAAACATATATGTCAAAAATGGGCGAAATGAAGTGTTCCCCAAAGAAAATAGAAATTTAGATATTGCAGAAAACGATTATTTTAAGATGTATGAGGATTACACTGCATTTAAGAGAATAACATGTGGGAATACAGAGATGTACTATAGTCCGGATGAATTTATTAACAATAGACCAATGTATGTGATTAACTGCAGTAGAACAAAGAGTGTGTCTGTAAACGAACGAACGAATATAAAGATTGTTGTAGATTTTGCTGAAGCTGTACCTGCTAATACGATTTGTTATGCTGTTTTAATTGGACAAAAGAACTTTACATATGATCCGAAGAATGAGAAAGTAGTAGAAAAGTTTTAAGTAATGTTGTAATGTAAATGTGTATTGGCTTTTATGAGTAATTCTCATAAAAGCTTTTTACAAAAAACTGATTTTAAAAATATTTTTTCTATGTAATAAATATGGCAAAACATGTTGATTTTTTAAATAAACTTGGAAGTATTCAACAAAAACAAATTATCAGTTTAAAAGAGCTAGATTTAGATACAGAATATAAGATTGTAAAGATGGAAAGAATAAAAACTAAGTTTGGTAAGAGTATATTAGTTGAATTGGAAGACTTTAAGGTATTTCTTCCACCTAGATTTACAAAACACATGACAGATAAAATGTTCGATGAGATAGTTAAGGATGGTTTAAGTATTAAGTATACTGGCTTGAAAGATGACTATCCAACATTAGAATTTTGTAAGGAAAATGAATAAACTTTAAAATTTTCTATGTAATAAATAAGAAATGGCAACACAATTAAACAAGAAAAACGATGTTAAAGTATTAAGAGCTGTTCGTTTGCAGGATTTGAAAAAGGGTAAATCATATGAAATTACAATGTGGAAATTAGGTAAAACACAAAGTACTGGAGAAAGTTTTAGTACACTTAGAAGGGGAGTATAAAACTTTATTGCCTCAAAGATATAACGAAGATACTGAATCAGTTTTAAAAGAGATGAAAACTAAGAAACTGTTTATGAGGTATGATGGAATGAAAGAGCTTTCTAATGGTTACAAAATGCATCAGTTGTTTTTTAAGAATGAGTCTAAAAAGTAAATATGTTAAAATTTAATTTTTATGGTTTTAAGCTATAAAGATGAAAATGATTTAAAACAAGATATTTATAAGAATAAATTGAGTTGTTAGTATGGAACCTCAAAAGAAGTTTATTCTTATTCCTTCATTCAATGTGATTGTAAAAGACGTACAAGAAAATACACAAATAGTCTTTGAAATTAATGGTTGTTTATTTAGTTTGAATTATGATCAGTGGACGGAGTTTAAAAAGGCATTATTTCCAATTGAGAACGAAGTTAGCAGAAGTTTTCACTATCAATTTAGTACTCTGTAATTAATACGTAAGTTTTAGATATTTTTATGGTTATAAGGGCCATAAAAGTAATTTTTGTAATTTTATCCAGCGTATTAGTTTTGGAGTTATTACAAATTCGAAATTTCGGGAATTTTTTCTGGGATTATTTTTGAGAAAATTGAAAACGTTTATTCTTTAAAAAAGTCTTAGAATTTTATGTAGAATACGATAGTATTTTTTATTTTGCAAATATCTCACTTTTACAGTTTGCAGTGTTGCCGCCTATAATCTTTGTTACTAAAGTTAGTGATTTTTAATTATAGGGGTTGGCAACACTTGGAGGCTAGGTAGTAGCTATATGTAAAAAATGAAATATCAACCCTCTAACTTTAATGATAACCGAGATATGGCTATTCAAGGGTATTTTTGTATTTAAATTCATGCGCTCAATACGCTAACATCACGCGGTGGTGGCTCTAGTCTGGCGGCACGTTTTGGAACTAATGCTTCTTCATCATGCGTGGCCAAAGAGAAATAATCTGACGTATAACTTAAACCACGCCCTAAAATTATAAATTCACTTCAATGAAAAGTAAAATGACAAAAAATGCAGAAATATTATTTAGACAGGGAAAACATATATTTTTCCCAGACTAACAAATACAAAAATTGATATTTAATTAATACTTTCAACTCTCACATATTCATTACTTAGTGTATTTGTTACTATATATACACGATCAGCTTTTACTTCTTATGTGGTAGTAAGGGTCGGCTGCCACTAGAGTTTGGCCAGCTCTAACGTAAGACCTAGAAGAAAGAAAATGGAATGCTCTTCGACATTAGCTCGTAATGTACCAGAGAAGAAGATGCGGAGGAAAGCTAGCGCTAGCAGAAAAATCCAAAACAAAGAAAAAAAAGCCTGAGAGGCAGCCAGAATCCAAAACCAACAAACAAATCTAAGGCATAAGTCCTCTCAGGTTCCTGTGCACAGGTTTTGCTGTTTTAAAGTCTGATTTTTTTGGTACAAATGTGTTTGCATTTTTACCATAACCATAACCATAACTCCGTTGTTTATTGATCGATTTTCGAAATTCAGACGATATCGGAAACAGTATTTCTCAGGCGTTCAAATGTGATTGTTCTTTATGGTTAAATGCTATAAAGTTCTCTTTAATTGTGTTCTTTATGTAATTTTATTTTGCGCTAGGGTAATGTGGAGATTGTACCTTAATTGTGAGATTTGTATATGGGGTGTTGAGGGGGTGAAATTGCGCTAGGATACAGTATTTTTTGAGGCGTTCAAATGTGATTGTTCTTTATGGTTAAATTGGTATAAAGTGCTATCTTTTTTTCCTTTGAATACTTCCTTTTGGGGGAGGGGAATTTTAAAAAGTTATTCTAACAGCGGAATTTATATATGAAATGAAATGGGGTCAGGAGTGAAATTGCGCTAGAATCCCCACTATCCCCCTACTATCAGAAACTTTTGGTGACCTGGCCGGAGCCATCCACAAGATTGATCTGATTGAATTTCGTGCTCTGGGGGTAACTTCAAACGTCCCAGCTCTGTTCCTGTACTGTTCGCAAGGCTGCGACCGTGGTGATGAGTGATAACGCCTGATTCTTTGTAATCAACTACTCCTGTTTCTGATAGCCGGTTGGTACAAAAGTGATTCAGAGTTTACTTTAAATTATAGGTCCCATACTTAGATAGCGATCTTTCGATGGTGAAAAATAGCAAACCACTATCGGTTCACCACTCCCAGATACCTTCGAGACATACACATACTTCCTGGCAGAACACACACAGTCATTCAGCAGATCACTCAGGTTGTTGCGACTAAGGAAAATAATATCATTTGCGTGTCTTCCAGTGCCAATCCGAGACCAGGTGTAACCACTAGAACGCGGGAAAGACAAACTTTGAATATTTTGTGTTGTAAATGGCTATTTCTAGTTTATATTTTAATATTACCTTATTTCGTGTGGTCGAACTGTATTTGCACCAAGCTCAGCCGAAAAAAGAGGGAACGTAGAAAAATTCCAAAGAATTCATTCAGATGCCGAATGAATTAATTCAGTATGTGAATGAATGAAATAATCCATTCATTTTCATACTACGCAGATAATATTACCCAATATTATATGCTTAATATGTGCGTTACGTTGACAGCTATTAGGGGCCGCGGTGGCTCGATTGATAGAGGGCTAACCTCTAGTGCTAGGGGTCGTCGGTTCGATCCCCGCTCATGCCATGTGGGCTTTGTGGTGATCCAACACCGTCTGCGTGTGTTTTCTCTGGATTCTCCCGTTTCCTCCCACTTTCTTCATTCCACTAAGTCAGTGTTCGATTTGTGCCACTTCCAGAGAGGGGGAAGAATTAGTGAAGTGTGTTTTGTACGGTATTTTGGGAACGTCCATATCCCAGGTTAGAGGTATATATCTGTAAAAAGTACCAGAGAAGATTTTTGCAGAGAGGGAGATAATTCCAACCATCCCCCGTTACAAACTGAACACTGCACTAAGTTATTCCATGATCCATCCGGCCTGAGCCAAACTTGCCTTGCCTACATGAAATCTGTCCCATCTCCGGCTGAAGTATAATCATTATTTTTTTAAATATTAATGTAAAGCTAAGATCTCCAACAAAAGATGGCAGCACCATCTCTGTATATATCTAATGTATTTTTATCATTGCACTAAATTTCAATGCTGCTCCTACAAATTCAAGCCGGGAGCGTTCAAGGGGAGAAAGTTCATAACAAATTGAAGAGTTCTATCCGTGCCGATTTTTAACTTTCTTTCTTGTTCATTTTTGAAAGAATTTCATTGTTATAGGTTTAGATATCCATAAGAACAATGAAGCGATTTCAACAACGAATAAGAAAGAAAATATAAAATCTTCCCTGAACGTTTAAACTGTCTCGGCTTGAATTTGTAGGAGCAGCATTGAAATTTCGTGCAACGATAAAAATCCACATATACGGAGATAGTGATCCCATCTTTTGTTGGAGATCTTGGTTCTACATTAACCTTAAAAATTCTAGGTGTACCATTTTGTTCTGAGGCTCAATTGCTAGAAAGTGATATTCTATACTTTATATAAGAAAATCTAATTATTTAATAAGCATTTTCTGCCTGTCGAATTAATCAGTTCAGAATTGCAAGGTTTTGGCCTTCTGGTGCTTTTAATGAACTGTTAGTGTTGATTGACGTGTCGTCTGAGGAAGCCGTTGTTAGAACATTGAAATTGCAACGCTTGCTGTCTGTTTTGAAATTAAAGTTAAGTGTAATATCATTGTCAGCCTGTTTTAATTAAATTAAGTATGGATTCAAGGCCTCAATATAAATATATCTACTTTTGTTAACAAAAGTTCTAAGACAAATACCTCACCACCTTTTATCTCTCGTTTCATCCCGGAGACGGATATTTTTGTAACCTACTGGAAATTATTAATCCTAATTTTAATTTTCGTTCATAGATGTTAGACACAGGAGAGACATACCTGCAAATTTGAGAAATACCGGTATTCTCTAAAAACATGCGTCAAATCTTTGGTCTATAGCAGCTGGACAAGTTAATGAGCACTGTTACCGTTGCGTAAATAACCGATTCTTCCCATGCACAGCATTAAGAACAATATTTCGTGAGACGACTGTTCCATGTTTGGGTCTGAAATATTCCATTCGTTAGGGTTACGACAACTGGTCCACACGCGATATTATTGAATTCAAGTGAGGTAAGTTGATGTCCGAAATAGTACAACAAAGTTAATCATTATGCTATTGTCGTTATTTATTCACACCTACGTACTTGTGCATAAAAAGTATCTTAATTATATATAAATATGTATGCGCGCGCGCGTGTATATAGTAATTTCTTACGTTAGGGTAATGCTTTGTTTAGATTATTAAGAATGCTACGATGGTAAAAATCATGGTTAAAGTAGGCTACCTTACGTCTAGACTACGGAACTTTGTTATCGTGCTTGTATTGCCAACTTGCCAGTAAAGGAAAAGGTTTCAGGCTTAGAATAAGGAATCTCCTTTTTCCATACTCTAAGGTTAAATGGTAAAGGTATAAATTATATAATAATGAACATAAATGAATTGTTTGTAGCGTAACATTTTGTAATTATTTCTCCCATCATTCTTTTATACTTTAAAAGTGATACGCACCACCAAGTAAGTCGCGTTTCACGCCTAACTTGCGTTTAGTTTACTAACATATAAAGATAATCGTCGTAAGGTGACGTAGGTTTAATTTGAAACCTGCGTTAAAGGTAGCTTGAGTTTACATTACTAAAACAATTTTGGTTAACGTTAAGCATGATAAAATGTTAGTAATATAAACAAGGCATAACCGGTTAGTTCAAAGTAATTTTGGTAAACTTTATATGCATTAGATTAGGAAAGGTTTTATTTGACCGCGCTCACACTACTGCATATTTGTTACCGGAAGATCAAAAGCATGAATGGGAGTAAATACCATTCCTGAAGCACACAGTAAGTTTTTGCTCTTTCCAACGTAAACTAATTTGCTTTAATGTCATCTGGAGAAGTTATGTAAGAGCAGCATCAAATCCACCCTCACCCCCTTCTACCAAAAAAAATATTTTAATATAATACGTAGGGTATTATATTTTCTTATATGTATACGGTACATGCTATTATTGATATGAAGTTTAGGATCATCCGTTTTATTTCACATTTGATGAAAGATTGATTATACGTACATTCAAACGCTTTCCCTCATTATGACCGATTAGAACTTCGGACATCTGTCTCTCTAGTTTGTTCTCCATACTAAAACTTCCCATTTTTCTTTCTTTCAAATATGACCTACGGTCACACAAACAATAAATTCTGTACATCAGGAGTATACCTGCTCGCGTCGTCGACTTATGTCGTTACACACTACACCACAAATATGGACAACTGCGACAGTGCATCCGACGTACAATGGCGCAAAATTGTAGAAGTGAGGTAGGGTGATCAGTTCCACGCTCGACCGTCTTTAACCTCCCAAGGTGCTCAGGAGTACCAAAGACACTCTGGTACTCATTTGATAAAAAGACTGAGCACACCTCGCAGCGCCAGACATGAGAACACTGAGAAGAGTCTCCAGTGTCCTGGCCGAGATATGAACCCGGGCCGCCCGATTCGTAATCGAACGTGCTGTTTTCCTTTCCTGCGTGTTTATAGAAACGCCTATGTGAAATATTTGCAAATGAGTGAGTGCTATAAAACGTACATACGACAAAACATGGAACAAAAGTTTGCAGCCATGAACTGCATCATAGCCCATATATATTAGGTATACTGTGAAACATTTTCTTACGTACATTTATCATTAAGAGGACATTCATAAAAAGTACTTACCAACTTCAGTTTTAAACTGGTACTTTTCTTCTTGATTTCATATTTATGTTTAGACACAAGATGTGTACGTAGCTCTTTAACAATTTTGCAGGAATACAAACAACCTTCTTTTTGCAAAGTATATTCCCGTTTTGTATGATCCCACACCTCTTTTTGTTTCCATAGTCCCGATTGACTTTCGTACACGGCATTGCATTTAGTACATACTGTATGTGTGTGCGGTTTTCATATAAGTTCGACATCTTTTGCACCTTGCCACAAACACTTCAACTTCATTCCTCTACCATCTTAACCATAGAGAATATAGTAACCTTGCATCTTAACATCGACGGACCCGAGCAGAGCAGAAAACCCGAGAAGAAAAAACACAACGTCACTTCCGCTTTAGTCAGCCGCTATTTTAATTCCAGTGACCTGCGGTTAGACGCGTCTCAATATTATGCAAATATGAAGAGACGTGATACAGGAGAGGAAATGGAAGAAAGAGCGCGAGTGGACGGAATCTCCGTAGTTAGTTCTACAATAATGTCAAAGTAACAAGCTATAACGTAACAATTATACGGATAAAGTGTGACGTAGCGTTCCCTCAGTTCAACCAAATGAGCATCTACGTTATTGTGTAAATTCATTTCCACCGCTAAGTAGCGAGTATACGTAGCTAATTTGCATTCAACTAACGCATATAGAACTACTGAATTACAACCTATGTGAATATATTGATGATTGAGAGAATTTGAAACCACAGAACTGTTATTTGTTAATATTTAATAAATCGCAAAAATTTTACAAGTACAAACAGGATTAACTATTTGGAAGAAAAAAAAGTTTATGTCAGAATCTTCTTTAGCATCTTTTACTTTTCTTCTCCATAAACTTATCACCTATAGTTTAATTTTCACTGTAGTTTCTTCTTTGCACTGAAAACCTTCTACAGTTTTGAAGGTTCACAATCAAAGTATAATTAAGCTCAAAGGTAACGACACTGGAGGAACTGGCCAAATGTCACCATATCTTTCAAAAATGTATATTATTATATGAATGAAACATTCTGGTGAGCATGAAAATAAAAGATGAACAATTATTTTCTAACGTTATTTTAAACTTTTAGACGATTTTCTTCCCTTGAGATGTGTTGTACACAAATTGTCACTTGTGTACTATAACTGAATGGTCAATTGAATCGGCATCCTAATCCATTGATCTCTTCCACATTAACATTCTGAAATTAAAGAAAAAGAAGTTTATAACATCTATATACTAATGAAATTAAGAGATTAATCTACGCATACACTAATCTACAGATCTACACACAAATTAGTACGCCTAGGACACGTACTCAAACATATAAAAGGTCTAGCGGTTAATATTTGTCCTACATATTATGCAGGACTTTTTTTTTCATTTACCACATGTGATTTATTTTTCTTAATATGAACGCTACGATGTTCAAATATACGTTATTATTTGTGTGGCATATTTTGAATTTTATTTATGGCCGGAAGGGGGAGGGGAAATTATTCGGGAAGGTGTCGGCCGGCGTGTATTGAGGGTGCTATACCGGTATTTACCTGATTTGTATGAGGAAAAACCCTGGAAAACTCAGTCAGGATGGTCGGCCCCTGGGATCGAACCCACAACCTTCCAAATGCTATGCCAACGCTCTACCACTGAGCTAGGACGGATCGGCTTTGTTATTTGCGTGACTTTGTTTCTACTTGAGTGAATGTCCTAGATTACTAGTTAATATTCTTGGTATTATTCCAATGACAGCTAGTTAAATATAACAAAATATTTCATATTAAAATTACACGATAGAACAATTCCACGCAATTATTTTACCTATTCAAGGCGAATAAATATAGTTTTATTTTTTTCTATTTTCTAATTTTCTAAAGCTTGATAGTCCAAAAAAATAAGCGACCTAACATTTCTATTTTACATCAACCAAACGTGAAAATCATTTAGAGTGACCAAATTTCCGCCATGAATTTAAGGACACTTAGTCACTAAAATCTTTGCACATAATAGGCGCGTTATGTGCGGTTCTGTTGCCCGCGTTTTCGGATATACGTGATGCATGTTCGAAGTCGTTATGTCACCTGCAGTGCGCTAATTAAATGGGGAATGAGGGGAAAATTCCACTGTGAATTGGCATGTGAACGAATGTATAATGCATATTATTAGATTCATCACGCTATTTTTATCAACAACATTTCCCCCACCCCCTGCAAAAAATTCATATTTCGCACACTACTCTCCTGTTAATAATAATGCATTAGGGTATACTGCCGTTCATCTTTCGATGATTATTTTAAGACGCGAGTGCTCAGATGGGATCAGCAGAGCTGTAAAACGGTGTATGAGAGAATCTAGATCCGCATGTGCTATACTGTAGTGTATACAGTATTTAAAGTCCCAGGGAAAAGGAAAGCAAGTGTGTTCATCGAGGGAAGGAAGCGTGTAGCTGGAAAACTTCGCAATCGCAACTGGTATGTCTCTTCAGAAATTCATCCATGGAAGTAGCCTGACTGGAACATCATCAGAATATTCTGATGAACAATAGATGGGACCCAAAAACTATAGAATTTAAAATGTGGAATTGAAATTTCTAAAATACAGCAGTGTATTGTACGAACACTTTACTGTATTTGTTTTCATTTTACGTTTAATATTAAGGCCTTTAGGCAAGTCTGGCTCAGGCTGGATTAATGATGATGGGATAATTGGTGGAAAGAAGAAAGTGGGAGGAAACGGCGGACGACAAGTAATCCCACGCACACGGCTTTGGTCCACCACAAATCTCACATGGCACGAGCCGCGGTCGAACCGAAGGGTTGGCGGCAATTTTGTCACGGTAGTTTTGTCATTGTATGCAAGAACATAGACAAGTCAACAGTTACAAATGTTGTTTTGACGTAGAGCATCAGTTAGAAGAAATTAACATCTGTAAAAAAATCATAGTTACAATACTTCTTATGAAAAAAATAATAAAGACGTATTGAAATAAAAAAAATATTCACAACCTCTCAGCGTGGAAACAAAAATACAGTAGAGGAACGTAATAGAGGTTCAGTCAAACATAAAATGCTTGAACAAAATGCTCTTGTTATGGGGTTGTATATTATGTTTGACATTCCGGAGTTCAAGAGTACAAATTATTATTGCCAAACAATTATCTTAAGCGAAATGTGGTGAGAAGAACGGCGTGTGTCTAGAATTCACAGACAGGAAAATACGACAACAAAACATAGTTGCACGTCTTGCAATTAAGATCAGAATAAAACACTGAACTGCAGAACAAGACTATACTATTCGTATTTTTTTTCTCAAAAAGTATAGTCTTGATCAGCAGATCAGTTTTATTCAGGAAAATACGAGTAATGCATATTCTGCTTGATATTTTAGAAACACAGTAATTCGTTACTACACTATAATTCCTATAATCAAATTTATAAATCCTTCCTCCTTTAGATATCAATATTTCATTTCCAGATGTGACAAGAGTAGCTTATATTGCTCTCAAAACTGGAAACTTCTGAAACATCTTGGTTATATATTCTGCATTTCACGAGTTTTTAATTCTGTTATTTTAGATCCTGGTCAGAACAGTACGTGTTCGATGTGTTGTGTGTGGGGGGGGGGGGAGATCCTCCCTCTCTGTAAAAATGTTTCCTGTTTCTTTTTCCAAAATAACCCAGAAGCTTGGGTGGGATACAAAGCGGACGTAAAATCCAGCATTCCACGAACCGAATACCCCCCGCCCCTTCTGGAAATTGCACAGATCGGACATGGGTCAGAAGTAGTATATATTGTTCCAGTGTCTCACTATACAACTTCGGCTCTGAAGTAGGAATTTTTCAAATGTTTTCTTCATCATTACGAATTCTTAGTTACTTTTCTGTTAAGAATTCTCATTCTACGTTTTCATTAAAATAAGGCTTACATTTCATGAAAAGACTCTGTTAATGTCTCACTGTTTGCGTCCAGGGAGGAACAATGGAACAATCCCGAAATACAGCATTTCCTTATTTTTATTAACTATATTAATAACAGAGTTCCTTGCCATCATAGTAATAGGGGGCTACAGAAACTTAAAGGGGCGGAAGGGCACGAGAGTTAATATTTATAAAAAGCAGATTTTTATTTGCGCACAAGATGATAATAGGAGAGCAAAATTCTTTTAAGGAGGGAGGACCTGGCTTTCCTGAGACTATCCTTAGGAACGGGCTCAACTATGTCTGCATACAATGATAAAATCACCTGTTAATTCTATTTTGTGACAAAATTATCAATTTGCTTATATGTAAGTGACAAAATTACACCTGTTAACTACTATTTTGGTGACAGAATTATCTAAGTTCGAACCGAGTACCCCAGTAAGAGTACTTGCTGACAGACTTGAGCATTGAAAATGAAATCTTAATCATATTTTTTTCTTGGCTCTTTTTCACTGCTTCTGAAGAATGGAACGGCCTGGTACTTATTTAACTTAAATTTATAGGTCAGAGCGGTCGCTCTGGACTGAGTCCGTCACAAGTCTCATAAATAAAGATAAGATGAATTTTATGGGCGGTAACAGCACTATGGCTTACGCCCGTCCCGAGTCACAAGTCTCAGTGTCGACGTCCAACGACAACAAATCCTCAGGGGATAGGAAAGATGAAGGTAGAAGGACTTGTCTACGTACCATATCAGCAGAGGCGGCGTTTGGGGGTGGCAACTGGGGCAACCGCCCCAGGCCCCGCGTTGATATTTTTCTTACTCAATGATATAAAAGTTGATTTGTAAAAAAAAGTTTACAAATAAACTAGTTTGTATAGTTTCCGTGCGAAATGTAATGTGAAATGAAAATGAATAAAGCAGCACTTGTAATTAGCAATGCAGTTTTTAAAATATATTGTACTTTCCTTAAATAAATTATGTCGGAATATTTTTTCATAAGAAACCGTTGTTCATTAAAAAAGAGAATATTTAGTAATAAATTTAGGGTTAGGAATGAAAGAAGAAGTGAGAGGAAGCATTTAGGAGGAAGTTGCTTACTGCTTTATCGGCTTTAGATGTAACATTTCGGCGCTCAGCGATTTTTACTTGTACTTTGGCCCCGCGGGGTTATTATTTCCCTAGGCCCCGCGCTCACCTAACGTCGCCTGTGTATATCAGCATCCACTTGTTGAAACTGAGGAAAACCTGGAAAACCTCAATCGGTATCTTGGGCGGTAGGATTCAAACCTACTTGTCCCCACATGGCTGATCCAAAATCCGCGATCACAACCACTGGAGCATGGGGATGGCCTGAATTCAGAGTGGATTTCAGACTTTTGCCTGATCTTCCTGAGAAAATGATAAGACGACGACCCACCAGAACAGTTTGCACTAAGTGGTTGCTTACAATTACAATTTAGCTGTTTGCCCGATATGATGTTGGACAAGTTGCAATGAATTACACATTACATTTTTTTTTACACGAATTGAAAATAAAGGTCTCAATGGTTGTAGTACAGTATATACATTATTATATCTTGACTTAAGCAGAAATGAATTAGTACCCTAACCTCGTGATCTATAAAGGCTTCGATAATAATTAGGGAGGCAGTGCAGGTTCAAGTTCCGCTCACGTAACGCATCGTGATTGAAGTTTCCCTCCAGCTTTCTCAGTACCAACAGTCGAATGATGGGATGGTACTATTAACGGAGACCCTGATCCAGTGTTCGGTTTGTTATAAATTAAGAATTGGAATTCCTAAAACTAGTAAGTTTTCACAGAATGTTAGAAAAATGAAAATAAAATAATGTGTTTCCTGGTCACTTTAAACGTCTGCATTTTTTTTTTTTTCATAGTTCTACCCCTATTTGCCAATACAATCCCCATAGCATATGCCTAGCTTGTGTTAACAACATACCCTACCTAAAGTATACTATTCTACGTGTCTTAGCAACACCGTTAAATCTGATCTTCTGGTAATTGCACAAATGGGAGTTGTGTGTATTCTCGCCTGAGCTATTTACTTGTATCATTGCAGTTTCACGATTTAATCACATTCTGCTTTAAAGCTCTGCATATTGACGAGTAAAATGTTAAGTTCTTGTAAATATAAGTTTCATATCATTAATAAATTTAATAGTGTACAACATCAGTTAAGGCTTATGTGCTGTTTAAAATCTAGACTCGAAATAACAGTCATACAATTCGTACACAACGTTATTTTTTAAATTTATGTTATGGTATGTCTTGGTTATATTCTATGGTGAGATAAACATCAGATGTGGCAGCTAACATTAAAACTGACTTTGAATGTCCACACCATGTCATTCCTAGTTAATGTTTATCAATTCGACTACTGGATAGAACTTAAGATAAACTAAGATTCATTGAAAATATCCGGACAATGCACCTTCTAGGAACTAGTCTCTTTCAGGGGCGCGACCAGCGACAATATGTATTGGGTGGTGAACAATTTATTGGGGCACAATAAAGTAATATTTTATATCATATTTGCAAAAACGCATATAGAAGTAGATGCTTACATGGGACGAAGAAAATTTTAAGTATAATGAACAGTACCTACCCGTCTCTGTTGCGAGCCTGTTCTTACATATGTGGCACATTTTTATGAATGTGGGAAATCTGCTAGTTCCTAGTTCTGCTCTATTGACACCAGCGGAAATATTTTTCACAGTCAAAAGAGAAGAATGTCGGGATAAAAATTCTGCCAGAGCGCCAACAGGGGTAGCAGTCACTTCTCTCAGTATATTATACAAGTACTTTGAGCACACACTTAACACACACACACACACACACTCACACACACACACACACACACACACACACACACACACATATATATATATATATATATATGTATATATATATATATACAGATGCTTATCAGAATAATGGAAACACCTGAACGAAAATGCAACTTACCAGATTAATATGGTGTCGGGCCACCTTTCGCCTTCAGAACAGCCTTGATGCGATGTGGGATGGAGGCATAGAGGTCGTGAATGGTAGCAAGTGGAATATTACACCATTCCTAGTGCAGGGCATCGACCAGTTCTGTGAGAGAGGATGGAAGTGGAAATCGTCGCCTGAGTCGTGTTTCCACGATGGACCACAGATGTTCAATTATATTGAGATCTGGGGATTGGGCGGGCCAGGGGAGGTGTTGAACTTCATCCCGATATCCCTCAAACCACGCTGCAACAACTCCAGCTGTGTGAATGGGTGCATTATCATCCTGGAATATGGCGTCATTGTCCGGGAACAACATCCGGACCATAGGATGCAAGTGGTCTCCTAAAATTGCGACATAATCGTT